>VYZW01012761.1:4420-30003 GCA_013401315.1 Balaeniceps rex
TGCTTTTAAACATCTGAAGGTATTTGTCACAAGACACCTCCCACTTTCAAGCTAAAGTACCAGTTTATATAGTCTATTGATTACGTTTCAGAAGAAAAAATAACAACAAGGATTTATACCAAAAATGTTAACTTATTCAAAATGCAAAATTGTACACTGTGGTTTTGCAAGCCAAACGTGTTCAATTCAGCTTTAAAAATATTAACAGGTATGATTTTATGCAAAAATATGACATCATCGCATTACCTAGATCTGAAATGCTTCAAAGGAAAAGTAAGGAACCCGCTTTTCTCTTTCAAGTATATTTTATTAGACACGATTATTTCCATCCTTAGTCCTAAAACAGATTGGCATTATAAGGAGTTATTTTTAATACTTCCGCATGACAAGCATGGCAGTAACCTCCAAGTCAGAAACCTACTTGCGCAGCCTCACGTTCCTGACCAAAGCATACTTAACATGGAGCTTATACTGCTTGACATGCTGACTATGAGAGCAATGTTAGTGTTTACTGTTGACTGAATTTTGAAACGTGAGAGTAGTGCACCAAGTAAATATCAAACAGAACATACTGTACCAGCTGACGCACAGATTATGCATATGTCACTTCACTGAATTTCACTTTGTGCCTGCTCAGCTGCAATCAGATCAAGGAAGGTGCATGCTGCTAACTGAAAGCGTACGTATAAAGATTAAAACCAGAAGAAACATAGGATTTATTTAAACAGTGTATACAAATCTTAGCATATTTACATCAATTATCAATAGCCATTTTTAAAAAAATTCTTAGAGGTTTTTTTTTTATTTTATCTTATAAAGAGGGTATGTATCTACACAATGCCTTTTGATTCAGCGCCAAAGCTTACATAAATCCATCAGCTCAGCTTCATTTGTCAGTTGTTCAAACAGGTCCTACTTAGCTTCCCATCAGGGTTTATCATCACAGTAAGTCAGTCAGCTGCTCAAGGTTTTAGCTGGCTATTAGATCCTCCTAATTCTGGACTCCGGTCACAAAGACTTTTACATCCTCTCCATCTTAGAAATAAATATAACCAGGCCAATAGAAACATACCATTTTGAGAATGATTTTCATATTGTGCTTTTCTTCATGAAGAAGTCATATGGGTACGGAATAGAGCAATAAACAAGAACAATGGATTCATAGCAGTGCTCTCAGCATGTAAGAGTGGGACAAATTTGCATCTGCTAAGGACAGAGGAAAAAAAAATTGTCTTTGTGAACTTGCAAGATAAATGTCTTCAGAAGATCTTCAGCTGTACATATGAAAGGAAGGAGTAATACCAGCTGCTACAGAAAAAACTAGCATGCTGTAGCCTAAGTACATGGTCCTACAAAGATGTCAAAAGTCAAACATAAGACATAATCAATTAGGGCCATTAATGAATGTATAAATCAGTGTTATCCAAAGTGACCAAGGACTAAAGGTCTGGAGAAAACCATTTTACCTCTACCACACCTTGCTAAGTGTTTAGTACAAAGCAAAGTGTGAAAGAGATGCTGGCATTTTTAATCTGGACACAGGAAAACCTATCTAAAGCAAAGATTTAGTTCTGACAGCTGCTGCCACTGAAATGAATTGCCTACAGATGACAGTACCTAAAAATAAGGGTGGGAGGAACCAACCCCCAAAAACACCAAAAAAAATCCCAAAACCATCACAAAAAAAAAATCCTACCAAACCTCAAGCATACTGAGAAAGATGGAAAGAGAGACTAAAGGTAAAGCAGAGAATAGGAAAGCCAACACCAAGAGCACAAGACTTCAAATAACCCCCCACCAAAACAAAACTATAAAAAAGCAAGAAGCAATCCTAATGGTCTCAAATTTCTCTGGCAGTTCCAGTAAGATGAATGTTTTATTCATGGCATAAGCAGGAATATAATGAAATATTTTTCATGAAAGGCACTGTACTCCTGTAAATCATACAAAAGCCTGTGTGTGATTTAGCTATCAATTTTTAATTACAAGGTCATTTGAATTGTACCATTTAAGCTTATTGAGATTCTGTAAGTATTCTTTCAGGCAAATCATAGGGAAAGAATAATTTTTACATTTCTGGCTTTTTTTCCCCCCAACACTTAGGAAAATCAGCTTATTAGTTTTTCCATCCTGTTTCCATATCCCCTACCAATATTTTTATTTGCTTAATTATTCTGTTCCCCCTCTTATAAAAGGCTTCTTAACACAACTCACTGAAAATAAATTTCAAATTCAGTACTAAAACACTACCATATAAAGGGGAGGGGAAAAAAAATCAATTTTTCAAAAGATTCTTCATTTTTATATTACAGACTTACATTTTAGACATACAATTCAAGTGATATAAAATCTGTTCTAAAGTTAATAATACAGCAGTCAATTTTTATGTTTTAACAGGAATTTGATTTAGCTTCAAGTTCTTCCTCAAGAAATTGAAACTAAACTTCAGAACTTTTCCCTCTAATAGAAAACAGCTTGGAAGTTGTATGTAATACAATTTGAAGCAGACTTCCATCCATGAAGTCTACCAATACATTTTGGGAACTATGGAAGCTATGCAGTTCCTACCCTCCTAAAAGTAGAAACAACAAGCTACTTTTGTCAACTATGAAGCACATGAGCTAAATAAAAATAAACAAATAAATAAATAACATTTTAAAAGTTTAAATGTGTGATTATAAAGTGTATCGCTATAGAAATGTAACCCCTAAAAGTTGAGTTACTGCTCTTTTAGTTAAGAAACAAAAAATTATCCAGTCAATGGGGGTATATTAAGTAGAACAGCCAATAGTAAAAAATGCCTAGCAAGACCTGCAGTGGCCTGGCATGCATCTCCTTTCCTGAGTACGAGCTGCGCTCCACCTTTTAGCGTTACATCCTTTTACAAATCATTTAAACTTACAATTGAAGAAAAAGATGGAAAAAGAGGGTGTCTTTCATCAAGGAGACATAATGATATGGAACGTTAGCTACAGCAACATGATTAATGCCACAGCAAAACTACTGAATCTTCTGGATTCTAAAGAAATAAGTTGTAAAACCACACAAGTACAGAGAGCCCATCACCTCCTGCCTCACCCACTGGTGAGGATGTTCACTTCCACCCAGCTAACACTCCCAATCACACCAGTGCCACTTAATTCATTATTCACGTTCATTTAACTGCAGCCTGATGCAGAAGCAGCATCGTGATACTTTCTGGTATCACCAGCATGAATGTTTTGCCATTAAAGAATGAGGTGAATTTGTATATATATTTTTACATATATATACACACACATATATATATGTACATATATACATGCACAACTCACCATCTTGTAAACTTGGAAATCTCTCTTGAATTATCTTCTATATTTTAATTTTAATTTTGTCAGGAAATTGGGATGACTTGGGGATTCATTCTAATTATAATATTGTACCAAAAGTGAAATATGAAAGTTGCACCTGTTGAAAACACTCTGCTTGCCTTGCTATTTCATAAGAAACTCTCCGAAACTTCTCCGAAACATAGAAGGGGAAGGACAACGAACTGCAAGGTATGTGCAGCTTCATTTTACATTTTATATGATAGGAGTGACATTCAATTCAAGCTTTGCAGCGTGCCTTCTTCAGTCTTGACATACTTTCAACCTTCACGCACAGCTACTTTTTTCATGTTCAAAAATCTTGCTATTTCTGGAGCCTGACTTTCAGTCGTCATGTTCAGAATATTTTGGATTAGAACTCCACAAGACAGACCACATGCTATGAAAAATAAGAAGCTGCAAAGGACTGTACGCTATTATCTCCTGAAACAAACAAATGCAAAGGGTACTTACAATAGCTTTTCCCCTAAGAAATTAGTATCCAATCAGACCAAGTTTAGTAATAGATTAGTCAAAGCAGATACTGGTTTCATTTTTATTTTCCACCAATCTTTAGAACAAATTCCAATTTTTACATTCCTGTTGATAGAAAAAACAAAGGTTAAAAATTTTCCTTTTCATATAACCTTCAGCATAGTTTATGAAGGCACAACTCCAAAACAATGATTTTAAAAAAAAACAAAAAACATTTTAAAATTCTATCCTTTGGCCAAGAAATACAAATTAAAATATATTCTAAAGTTGAAAGAGTCTGAGGTCAGGGAAAGTCTGAAATTCAGATGTTTTACTGAAACTAGCAAGGGAGATAAGACTAGGGAGACTCCAGAAAAAGAGGGCAAAACAAAATCCTGGAATTAAAAACTAGAGGGCACAAAAAGGGGAACGACTGCAACAGCAGACAGAATAAGATCCAATGATCCAGCCTTCTCTTCTCTCTCCTAGGACATTCTGCATCTGATTATAAATTGGATTTTCTGAAACTCCTCAGCTCCCTGCAGCTGTCTCGCCCACCCTGGGAGGATAGCAACAGGCACAGAAGCACTGTCACAGGTACACAGAGGCCTGAAATGAAATCCATCTTCATACTTCAAAAACCAAGATATGAATACATATTTTCGTACTGTTCTGATAACTAATGCAAGTCTGCCTCGTATCAGTGGGAGCAGTCAAAAAAATCCCACAACCAAACAACCCTCATCAGAATTCTTTCACTTTTGCTGCTGGTTACAAAGGGCAAGGTCAGAGGAGATACAGAACAATTATTAACTTGTTCCTTTGCCCTTCTTGGCCAATGCTGTTAGGTGCCAAGTTTTCTACGGAAAGTAGTTGGGTGTTGGCCTCAAAGAAAACTGCAAAGCAATCAAGTAGATAGCAAAATGAAGCACTTAAGAAAATAAAAAATATCCAAATAAAAGCTTAATCAACAAACCCATCACACGAAAACTTGCTTTCATAGAGAGAATGCTTCATTGTTGTTTTCTGTTATGTGGTGATTTATTTCAAGATAAACAAAGAGTAGATTAAGTTAGTTTATATCCTACTACTCTTTGTTAAGGTATTAGATTAAAAAAAAAAAAAAAGCATTTGACAAAGAAGTGATTTTCCCCCCGGTTGGTTGCTTTTCCTTCCAAACTGGTCTACTGTAAGATCTTGTCATTTCTAATTGTTCATTTAAGAAACACAATCTTCCCACTTAGCTGTACAAAGTACTAAAATTGCAATGTAAGATTGTAGCAATGAAGGGATAATGAAAGCAGTTCTGCAAAAATATCTAAAAGCAGTTTCAAGAACAAATTTATACTTTTTAACAGATGCAGATTAGTAACAGTTAAAACGGACGCCAATTACCAAGACTAACGATAGTTCTTACACCCATTTATAGGGCTTCTATCAGGAAGACAGGAGCATCAGAGAGACGGTAGTACAGAAACAGAAATACACTAACTGCTAGAGAGAAATGTATCAGCATAAATACATAGCCATTGTGCAAAAGAGAACTGCTTGAAGTTTGAATTACAGCTGAAAAAAACATGAGTGAACTTCTTCCTGCAGAATTCTTAATAACTACAGAATTCTTACCGTAGAAAACCTGAACAAAACTGCATTTTTATTACCAAGAAGCAGAAAGGTCATTCTAGAAAGTGACGGGTCTATTAAACAAAAAAAAGAAAAAAGAAACAGTGGGAAAGGGGAGACAATATTTAAATACGTTCCAAAGAACCAGAGACGACCACAAAAGCGCGTATTAGCATAGCAAATTTTTCCTTTACTTATGTAAAGAGAACGCAACATTAAATGTTCTATTCAGAGGAAAGTCGCTCGTGGACCTTCAAGCTGGCAGCCGGGGCACGGATCGCAGACCCGCCCGGAGGGGCTGCCGGCTCCGGGACAGGGGTCAGGGGGACCCGGCGGGGAAGGCCCGGCCCGGCCCGGCAGCTCACGGTGGATAGGCGCGCCCCGTTCCCATGGAAACGCTTCCCCCGGCTGGCGACCGCCACCGTCGCCTGGCAGAGGCTGGGGCAGCGGCGTCCCCACCAGCCCTCGTGACCCCCGGCACCATCTGCATGAGGGGCGGGAGGGCCCCGCGGAGCGCGGAGGGACCGAGCCCCCTGCCCCGCGCGGGGAGCCCCACCGAGCTGCCCGGGGCAGCGAGAGCCGCCAGAGCGGGCAGCCGGGGAGCCCGTCCTGCCCACTGCCCCGGGGTACCGACGACCACGGCCGCGCCCGCCTGACAACTCACCGCGCCCCGTCCCCTTCCTTGCCGGCACCGGCTGCGGGAACCGCTCGACAGCCAGCGTACGCCGAGAAAATGGCGGTTCCCGGCAGCCTCTCCGGCCTCGCTCCGCGGCTCGGAGACGAGAAAGGGCGCGGCGCCCCCTGGCGGGCTGGGGGGGACGTGGCAGGCCGGCGCCCGCCGGCGGAGGGCGGCACGTAGTGGCAGCAGCCGGGAAGCGCAGAGCGGCAGCGGGCCGCCGCCTCAGCCCCGCTGCTCAGCCGCCTCAGCCGCGGTTCTCAGCCACCTCAGCCCCGCTCCTCAACCCCACTCCTCAGCCGCCTCAACGGCCTCAGCCCCGCGCCTCAACCGCCTCAGCCCCGCGCCTCAGCTCCTGCCGCGCCGCGGCTCCGCGCCGGCCTAGCCGGGCCGGAGGCTCCCCTCTCCTCCCTCAGCATCTCTAACAGCCCCTTCATTTCACACCATCTTCTCCAGACGGTTTCTGGTCTGGAGCGTGCTAATCGCAGCGCTCTCCTTGCTCTCACCCCTTGACCCCGCAGTTACGGCTTGTTATGCCTTAAGTCTGTTAAACACCGGGCAGTGCAATGGGGAGGGCCTGACCACAGCTGGTCCGCAGCCTGCAGGCCCGTGCGAAGTCTCAGGGATGCTGTGGCCGGCCAACTGACAAGATTGGTACTAATAAAGTCACAAGTTTGACCTAAATAAGGTGTGGTTCTTAAGAACCACCTTGGCTGAAAGATTGCATGACAGTACAGTTACTTATTATGAAAACTAGACTACTCTTAACTGGCTTGCATAAGGGAATTGAGAAATCATCTACCAGACACTTACCTTCCAAGTACTCACAGAAGATGTGAGATGCCTACCAGCAATACTTCTCAGTGCAGCTTGGGCTGTATTATAATTGTTTCTTAATCTTTACTTATAAATCATAGGGATATTAAAGCAAAGCAGGTAGTGCTACTTATTAGTAAGTTTGCCAGGGACTGGCCTTTTTTTTCTTCAAATCTGAAGATTTGTGTTCTCACTATAAATTTCATCTATTTGGACTAGAATTTTCCAAATCAGACAGAAACCTCAGGCTATTTTCTTTGGTAGTTGTAGCCAAAATCATCTAATCATTGTCAAGACTAAGATGGTTGTTTTGCAACATTAAAACATTCCATTAACCTTTTCCTCTTTTCTAGAAACTCAGGTGCCCTCATGATTGATTCAACAAATTTTCATGTAGCCAAGATACTTGGCTTTATGTAGGGGACCTGCTTCCTGCTATCCTCAAGAAAAGTCAGCTGCTTGGAGTAACTTTCTCAAACTTTGTTGGTTTTCCCATTGTGCATATCATCGGTAGCAGCTTACTTTTTTCAAATCATGTATCTCCAAAGACTTGTGGCAGATTGTTTGGGACAATTTCAGGAGAAGCAGTCTAATTATACAATGTGCCAGAATGTTTGCAGATTCCGGGGCTTAGACTGAAAGCCCTTTCAGATAAGGATTGTTTCTTACTTCATGTTGTCCGGCACCTACTAAGACCCCAATTTGATTCAAAGCTTCTAGTTATTATAAGTAACTATAGTAACTACCATGACTATAAGTAATGAAATAGTAACAAACTCCCTTTGGTCTATTAGAAGAAAATAATAATGAATATTCAGTAATCAACAACAGTACTTAATAAGCTAGGATGCAAGTCCACATACTACTTGTTCTTTGTTCAAAAAAGAATGACCCACAACCTAAAATGTAATGTTTACTGATGCAGCCTAATGGTGATGCTGAGCCTATAATAAAAGATTTCCCTGAACTAAAGGAAAAATAATTCAAAAGGTCTGAGACTTTTGAAAAACACTGAGACTAATGAAAAACTATCAGAAAAGATATTACTATAGATAGGTTCTTGTTAATATTTCTCTTAAAGAAATCAACAGTTTGACTGCAGTGCTACAAACCTTTTGTAATTTGATACTGCGAAGATGTGATTACGCCTATGATTAACTTTAGGCAAAGTCATCTACTTAGCTTACAATCTAACTTAAGTCCTGTAGTTCTAATACTTACACTTGTTCTGCAAAATAAAAAAAAAATCTTTTACAGTGGCTCTTAAAAGTAGTTGTATCCTTATCTTCTGGCATCTGGTGAGGTTACTATGGCCCTCACTCCTTCATGAGAATAAATAACTTTTCCAGTCCCTCACTGGTAACGTGTGGGCCAGTTTCTCAGGAGCTTGGCATTTCTCTCAATTTGAAATCTTCAGAGTATCTCTATAGAGTAAAACCAAGAAATGGAGTGATTTCTGAGCAAGAAAACTGTACTGAAAATGCAGACCATTTTTCAGGGAAATACTACAAAAATATTATTCAAGTATTTCAGGGATGTTCTTTAATGTGAACAGAGATGGCCTCAAGAAATGTGCTATGGAAACAAATTGCTTTCAACACACAACTGACTGAAATTTTAAAACACACCTCAAATAAATAGTCTAAATCTCTCTGTCTCTTCTGTAAGGTATGCACGTACCATTTTTCTTTTTTTGTTTGTATTCTCTATTTCCTTAAGAGAAAAAAAATCAAATGGAAAAGGCGTGAGCATTACAGGCAATATTTGTGCAAGCCAGACAGAATTTGGTTGCCTAAAAATGCCAAGATGATAACTGTACATGTTTCACTATCTAAGAAATAGCTCTATTGCAGTAGTGACAGTCACATCAATCTAAACTCATTTCATGTCAGTCCAAAGCAAGATCATTTATTTAAGGATCTTTGGCATAATATGACCCGGTAAGAGGTCTGTACCTTAACACTGCAATGTGAACATGAATATTTAATCTTATCAGTCCTTGTCATACCACATTATTAATACATTCAGTAGCAATTATTTTCAAAAAGGCCATTGCTCTGTTGAGGTTTTGATACTTTTCCAAATGAAGCATATTGATTTTAGAGGTCACAAGGTATTTTTATGGTGACCCACTTAAAGGTCCTGATGTCTAAATTGAAAACTTTGGTAAAACAAACCCAAAACCAGCACCAATACCTAGAAGAACTAGAAGATAAGAAAACATAACGGAAAAGAAAAACATTGGCAATAAGGACAGTAATGCTCATAAAACTTTTATTTTCTAAGCAAGCTAGTTCTTTGTTTTCTGTTGAGTTTAACCAACTTGAAGTTCAGTTTAAATAAAGTTCTGAATCAGTCAGCGGGACTGTAAGCCAAAGAGCACAGTCATACTGTAAAGCCAACACAATGCCTTTGGTGACCCAATGGCATTAAAACTAATTGTATCACTTCAAAGTACTTTTGATTGCAGATAGAATTGTACAATGGTGGTACTTGAGCTACAGAAAGTAATTAAACTTTGAAGAAAATTTCAAGCAATATCTTTGTCAACACGAAGTGAATGTAGACAAATGTTCGTATTTGCTGTATTACCTCTGTAATGTGAAATGGAATTAACAAAATTGTTACTGTATTAAAAAAAACAAAAAATTTAGTTTACTGACTTCATATAGATGTAGCCTCACTGAGCTTTCCTGTCTGGTTTTTTGTGGAAGGACTACATTATGGACCTTAACTGACCACAGAGCAATTTGAGTATCTTTGTCTTACTCTTGTATTTTATTCTCAGATAAATTGAAAAAAAGAAAAGAACTGAAATTTTACAGACATGAAAAGAACCTTTAGTGAGATAAAGAAATGCCTCTCTCAATCTGATTTATATGCTTCATTAAATTATAATCAATGGATATGGAAAATCATCTTACTGTGTAGAAGTGTACATATGCATGTGCACAACATGGTTTCTGTTGTGCTGTGTCCCTGCATGTTGTACTGCATTGTATTTTTTTCAGCTCATGTAATTTATGCTATGAATAAGCAAAGAAACAAGCCAGATAGCTTGAAAAGTAGATGCTATATAGCATACATGGTGATAGTTTACACACTGTTCTCCCAAGCCCAGTACTGCACAGCACGCTGGAATCATACTTGTTTCTCCTACTCTGGGAAGTAACTTACCTTATATATTATTACATAGGGTTGATTTAAACTGCTGTTCTTCATTAAAAATGTCATTTAAAAAAGTAAGTACAAGTCGACTCAGGAATCTGAAGTGTCTGGGAATGGTGGTTTTGGCTGCAGCTCATTTGAAAAGGCACATTTGCTTAATGAAGGGGCAGTACTTGGAGGCATTAAGGGGAGCTTCCAACCACTGCATACATCTGACTAAAGGAAGTCCAATAGGTGGATTTGGGGGGATTTTCTGCTAAGTCAAAGAGATTTCAATATCCTTCTGCTTAGGGATTTTGGGGAGTTTGGGTTTTTTTTTGTTTGGTTGGGTTTTTTTGTGAAACATGAACATTTCGTAGCTTGGACAATTTTCAAATTGGACAATTCCCAAATGTTTCAAATTATTTCATGCAAAGACGATCTTTTAACATCCTTCCAGGGGAGGAGTTGGTAACATTTTTGAGATCAATTTAATGTACCTTCTACTAAAATTTCTATTACAGCTAAACAAAAATGTTTTTTAAATTACTATTCCAAATCTTTAAATACATATGTTGGAGTAATGTGGAGAATTTTAATTAAATTATAGAAAACTTTGTGAAATTCAACAAGGACAAATGCAAACTCCTGCATCTGGAAAGGAATAACCTCTTGCAATGATAACCACTGGGCACTGCCTGCCTGGGGAGCTGCTCTGCGGAAAAGGTCCTGGGGATCTTGGTAGAGATGAACCAGCAGTGTGCCCTGGCAGCAAAGGTGGTCAGTAGCATGGTGGACGGTATGAACAGGAGCACAGGACCTGCTGATCAAGGGCAGTCATTATCCCCCTTCACTCAGCACTCATTAGACATCTTAAAATACTGCACCCAGTTTTAGGAACCCCAGTACAAGAAAAACGCTGATCAACTGTGGCGAGGTCAGCACTCCTGGACCACCAGGATGGTCAGGGGTGGCCAAGGGAAGAAGGAAGACTTGTTCAGCCTGGAGAAGATATGACTTCAGAGGACCTAACAGCAACCTTCCTGTACTTATAAGGGGGCTACCAAGAAGATGGAGGCAGGCTCTTCACAGTGGTCTGTGGTGGAAGGGCAAGGGACAATGTGTATAAATGGAAACAAGAGGTTCTGAGTGGGTATAAGCAAAAGTTTTTCAACCGTGAGGACAGTCAAGCAGTCCCCATCTTCGGGGGCTTCATGACTAGACTGGATAAAGCCCCAGGCAACTTGATCTGACTTCATGGCTGACCCTACATGAGGTTGGATTAGATTGCCTCCTGAGATCCTTTCCGATTTGAATTATTCTATGAGTCTATGATTCAAAAATATGACAAATCATATAAAACTGAAAAATCAGATCATACCAAAAGTATAATCTCTTTGAAACTTTATTTACACAGTCATGTTAAAAATGTCAATTGGTTCCAAGTGGTTTGAGTCAGTTAAATATAATCTGGACTTAGCAAACAGTTCTTTGACACAAACTGTTTAGTCAGTAATGGGTCATGAGTCACAGAGGTTCATATGAGAAACTGTGTTTGTTGATATATACCCTAAGAAATTAATGTAATTTCTTATTTCCTTCTAATCTCATTGACTTATTAATTGGTCCATTACTATCAGGTTAATGAACAGAGTGAAAAAAGCTATGCAATTCAGAGCTGGAACTTCAGAGGTGCAGCAGAGAAAGAAAAACAAATACAAAAAAAATGACAAAACAGTGCCTTAACTAGGCACATTTTCTCATGACTATGACAATAGAAAATCGAATAACTGATAAGTAACAGATGCCTGAAAGCTGTGTTTTTCCCTTGAATTACATCCAATGTTCTTGCTACCATTGGAAGAAGAGATGCAGTTGTTTGATGGGAATAGGAAAGCCTTGCATTTTTATGCTGGTCCACAGAAAATCAAATCTGATTCTCTCTTCCAAAAGAGTATGACACCCATTCCCTTTATCCACAGCACTTACTATTACAGCACATTCTTCTTTTCCTTTCATTGCAAGCAGGTGATAAACATCATTCTCATTACATTTGAGTGAAGGTAGTGGAAAAGTCCAAAGGGAAGTTAGAGATAATTAGAGGTATCGTCGTAGTACAGAAATGGGAAAAGTTGAAAAAACATGATGAGCTTTTTCAATTTCAGCAATAAAATCTTAGGCATGACAAACTTTCCTATAACTCCCAAGTCCATTGCTGATCAGACAATGCAATAAAATACCTTCGCGTTAAAATTAAAAGCATCAAATAATGGTGGCAGTACTGAACCCAATAATATATGCCCTGTGGAAAAGTTAGCATATAAGCATGTAAAAACCCAATCTTCTTTTAATGTCTTGGTATACTGCTAGCTGAAACTTCTAATTTCACTTGCATGTGGTATCAAATCAGGGACAAACACAGAGTGTTTACTTTCTTTCACAACTCACTGAGCAGGCGAGCAAAGATAAATGCCAAATGAAGAGGAAAATGGTAAACATGCAACTAGTGATTTATTTTAGTTCTGTTTGAACTGATTAATGCAATAAATAATTATCTAGAGCTGGGACTTTGGACTTAGCAAGCATGTGGCATATGACCACATACATGGTTTTCTATTCATAATTCCTTTGTGCTGTAATATTAGTGCTGGCACACAGGTACTACGTAAGTCAGTGATAAAATCAGTAGAAAAATGCCATGTTCAAAGCAATGCTTCCCTATTCCCTGCATGCTTCCACATGTTATCTTGATGGGAGAAACGAGGCAGTGAGGAGTGAAGAGGAATGCTATGGTTAACAAACATGTCCCTTTTAACTGATCACTTTCCCTGCATCCCATTGATGATGTCTGAGAATTATCTTAATGGGGGAAACTCAAGATGACCATCCAAATCTTAGCTGGGGAAACTTTTCTGTTCTTAAATGCTTTATATTGCTGCTTAAGTAGAAGGTTAAAAATTATATTCTTCACGTGTCAAAGGCAGGTGTATTTAATCAAGTATATTCCGAGTTTGGACTCACTCAGAATCAAATCTCCAGAAGGAGAAGCAGCAGCAGAACAGAGAACACTGGACAAAGTGCCGCCAGACTGCTTTCCAGGTTGGGATCAAGAATGAGGAATCAGGACTGACAGTTTCAGAAATAGCTTCTTTGACTCCTAACAGCCTGCAAACCCCAAGTTTAGGTGGGGATTCAGGTTTTCTCTTACATGATTATCATTAGCCACGGACACACTTTCATTTTAACATACCTGGTATCTAGGGTACGCAACCCAAATGAGGGTTTAGACCATGTTGATAAGAGTTTGACTTATCAAACTTAGGTTTTACCTTCAAACCTTCATATTCTCTCCATGCACTAATACCCTTACCTCTCACAATGAACTAGCATGAGGTACCTATGGTGTTCAAACTTTTTTTCTCACATATGCCATGGTGCAAGTGCCTGCGAACTTCAATAACAGCCACACCAATCAGCTCTGGCAAGCTGCAGTTACTGCCCACCCACTGATAAGTAGTGACTGTTGTTTGCAAACTTTGGCTCCCTACGCTGCTTCCTGCATCACCAGCACCCAGCCAACCCTCCACAGATGCTCCAGTCATCTGGAGCTTCTCTGGACACATCCCAGAGGAGAGGGGCAGGAGCACAAACTGTAAGCACATGCTGCAGAGCTGTCCGGACACCAGCATGGGCTGCCTGGCTCTCCCGCTGCTCAACAGCCGCTGCCATGGAGCTGCTATGCCAGACCCTTCGTATGCATGACTGCAAGCTAATTATGGGCTGAAGTTAGCAAAGGGATTTTGTCAGCAGAGTGCAGTAAGTCAAATACCATTTTCTGTGGGGTGTATGTAATCCAAGAGGTGTAATGATACAGGCCCATCCTAAAGAATATCCAGCTATTAGACAAAGGAGTGAGGGATGAGCTGCGAGTTCAGGAATACCTGCTTTACAAGTTGTACCTGCTTTTCTGCATTAGTGGACTGAGGTAATGCTGCAAGACTCTAAATTGCATTGCCAGTGATACTGTCACTGCTCAGCTTACACAACATGCAAAATTCCTAGTTTTTTCCATATTTTTACACTTTACATACTATTATCTTGAGATTCCAATAATTGACCTTGATACGGCACTTGCTAGGAAGGTGTACGTACTGGAAGACAAAATGTTTCTTAATTCATTTATTAGTTTTCCATTGTGCCTTCATTCTTCAGAGCAAGCAAACAGGAATCCTCCATGCAACAGTTCCAGCACAGGCTGGGAGCAAAGCCCCTTAGAACAGCTCATCTCCATCCTTCACACAAATCCCAGCAGTAACTGACTTGCAGATCTCCACTTCTGCATTAACATTTTGCCATTTGGTGAGACTGCGATTAAAGAAACAATCCTCTTTTTTCCTGTCTTTGTAGATTTCTCCGTTGTTCAAAGCCATTGCTGAACCAGGGGATTTTGGGGGTCTTTCTGTCTTTCCTTGTTCATGCTAATCAGGAAGAAAAAATGCACTCTTTAGAGCTATACACTCTGATCAGAAAGAAATACACGTTGAAGTAGAGTGAAATATATTGTCAAGCAAATAACTGGTCTGCTGCCTACCAAACACAGTTCCAATTGCACTGCTCCAGGCATTGCTCCCAGCACCATTTTTAACAAACAAAGCCCCTTCTTCACAGGCATTGTGTGGAAGAGCTTAATTAGTCTTTCTGCCTTCCATTCTTCACCAGCAGATCCGTGAACATACACAGAACCAACAAGTTAAGAAGATGAATACAACTGTTCCAACACCTTGACCAGAAGACTTCCAGGCCAACGGGGTTTGGAAATGGAATCTGAATCTACAGTTGGCTCTTGCCCGTGTTGGAAAGTGGGTAAGAAAGGCAAACAACTAACAACTCTTACTGAAACAACCCTGCTTTCTGCAAGCTGAAAACATGCAAACCTTTCCCAGTGTGTCCCTCTTAATTAAATCTGGTACATTTTATAGCTCAGGATGATGAAGTGACACTGAGTTTAGCTATGAAAAAAACCCAAAAGTTGTAAAATCTGTTTGACAATCACTATGTGAGAATGTTTCTCCTTTCAGTTGCCCAGCTGAATAGAAACAGCTGGTACTACATAATCTTTAGAATTCTTACTTGCTTAAACAGCATTTACCAAATGGAAATCATCTGGAAAATGTGGAAGCATGCCTTCTTTGTGCCCTTTTTCTTTTGCATGAGAATTTAGGAAATGTCCCCAGAAAAAGAACAGGAGCAATCGCCAAACAATGACTGATTAGGAAAAAAAATCAGGCATTTGAGCAATTAATTCTTACATGGACATAGTATAAAAGCTGAGTAATAAAGGACACTTTATTCCAAACAGGCATTCTTAAATGTCTATGCAAGAAAAGTAAAGCACTCAGTTGTTTACCCCTCAGAGCAGATAATAAAATTGTGCCTTGTCACATGAATTCAAGGAGTGAGTTAACACAGAGGAAATGAGCTGTTGGACATTTTTATTTCTTCAGCTTTTGTACATTTCCAGCTCTCCTAAACTGTGTCTGCAGTATTTATTTAGAAAACCAAGAATAAATACATTTTTATAAGATTAAATTAACACTTTTTTTTTTCTAACTATGTATTTGCTGGATAATATACTACACCCTTGAAAACCTTGTATTTACCGTTAAGCTAAATAACTTCCTACTGCTATCCAGCTGTTACCATAGTGCCCAACACAGGCATTTTCTTTAATGTAGTTGGGACAAAACATTCAGATTGCTTCTTTATTCAGGCAGGAAGCACAGTAGGTGACTTAAGACTGCAGTGTGACACATATTGTGTCTTTGCAGCCATCATCATTTTTCCTTCTTTTCAGAATTTTATTTTATCCCAATATTTAGAAAGGTAAATGTCAACATCTAGAAATAACAGAAGGAAACAAAAAGCCATTCTAGCTTTTAACAAGGGCCTCTGACTCATTTATAGGAATCTTAGGATGCCCATGACACTTTTTCTAGCACACAAAAGCCTCATGAAAAGATGGAGAATAAACTATAAAGGCTGTTTTATAGAACTAAAATACAGATCTTATTTTTTAACTTAGGGATTCCTCACAATTCAGCTAATACCAGGTGGTACTAGGAAAGATGTCCACCACATAAGCAAGGATAAGACAAAATTAAATATGATTTTATAGCCTAGGAGTGAAGACTACTCTGTGTCAATAATATCTTAATCTGAAGAGGAATTGGTACATACTTATTTTCAAAATATTTTGCTTTGCCTGTATTAAATTATTAAAGTGTATGACTGTCTATGTTTTAGAGGTTATATGTCATGCATCTTTACTAAATAGAGCATATTTTATATAAATCTTATCACAAAATGCTTTCTATAATGCTATAGAAATATTGTGGAATCAGACTCTTCTCAGAATGGACACAGATTGTAGCAAGGAAAATTCCAGTTTGACTCAAGGAAAAAAACGCTTCGGTGCTCAAACACTGGGACAGTGAAATCACCTCCTTGAAAGCATTCACAGCTCTGTCAGATAAGGTGCTGAGCAACCTGACTGAACTTTTTAGGCCCTGCTTCAAGCAAAGCTTTGGAGCAGGTGACCACCAGAGAACCCTTCCAGCCTAGAAGTATTCTATAATTCTGTGACTGTAAAAGCCATAAAAAAATGTAAATGGCTGATATAAAAAAATATATTTTTATATATAATAGCTAATAGGAAATGTGTAATAGCTAAACTGTCTGCAAGAGAATTTCTAAAATGTATCTAAAATACATTTTAGCCAAGTGCTAAATAACTTCATTTATGTCCTTTATAAAGGTATATATGTTTTCCCCCCCCCTTCATATCTATCTTAAACTGTGTCAGTAAAGTTAATGGAAAAATGGCAAGCAAATTGAGTCTAGAACAAATATATCCCTAAAACCCAAGTATATTTCATTCGTAGTTATACTTTCATATATGCTTTTAATTCCTGTTATGCTGTAGTTCTAAATATGAAATTGGAAGTACATCGTCCTTCATTTGATGATAATTTCTGAGAAAAGACTTCACTTCATGTGGACTTATAAGAAAACTGTTTCACTACCTATGCTTATTTAGTATTCTTAATTATTTTTATTAAAAACCTGAAAAGAATAATTTGGAACAGAGAATTGCAGTGTGTTGAAAAGTGTAAATAATTCTGAGCTACAAATCAATATATTTACATATGAAAAAAAGGTAATATATTAGGACATGACTTTGCCAACTTTTATATAAGAGGAAAACTTCATTCGTACCTAGTCTGTGCAAGTCTTGGCAGGTAAAATTACTCACCAGCATAAATGTTCACAAGAATAGGCTCTAAATGGATCTTAAATAACTTACAAAGTATCTACCACACAAAAGAATTGCAGCATATCAGCGCCTACAGCTAATGCATTTAATTTACTGTAAAAGTTGTACCATTCACCACAATTTCACTGTACCATTTAGTTAGTATAAATGAAAGGTATAGACAAAATGTAGTAATGCTGACTTTGTAAAATTGTTTGACAATAATTGACTATACTTTAATCCCAGGCCTAATTAGTCCATAATTATTTAAGTATTTAGTAAGCTATTTAAATTAACAGCCCAACCCTCACAATAACAAAATACTCTTTTACTGAGTCACTGTTGAATGGTGGATCTACACCACTTACAGGTATTCTAAAATTCCTTTCAGTGCATTCACTTTGTGAAGCTTTAGAAACCACGAAACCACTTAAAACTCTCATCCTTTAAAAGCTCTATCACACTTTAATGATATTTTAAGTGCATATACTCTAAGATTCAGATATCCAAATATGTTTGTAGGTTTAAAGTTGCAGCCCAGGGCCTGTGAGATAAAGGTACTGAACCTGGGTAGTTCCGAGAGACCCACCGAAAGCCATGGGAGCCAGGAATCTAACCTACTTTTGCAAAATCCTTTTATGATCCCAACTGCATCTTAACACATTTGAAAATCAGCTCTTGTGTCATTAATTATTGTGGTTGCTAACTAAAATGTGAACATTATTGAATACAGCTTCTTTATTATGGCCACATGGCACTCTGCTGTTGTCACAGACCCAGACCACAGGCATTTGCTACAAAAATCCACAGAATTTGAAACACTAAAAATTGGCATTGCACTGTATTGGCACAGTATGAAGTCAACTTTAAAAAAACCAAACATACAGGATCTTTAAAAAGAAGTTCGTAGCTCCGGCCAAGAGAGAAAGAAAACAGTATTTTTAGTGAAATTGCTCTCAATGATGGTCAAGGGATCCAAGCATTTGTAGAAGCAGTCAGTATTTTGCAGGAAGGTGCAACACTGAACATTTGTCTCTTTTCTACAACTAAGTAATTTGTCCACTTTAAAACCAAATTCAATTCTGTAAGCCCATATTTCAGTTTACAATACTTTAATTTGTCTCTGTTAGCTTGTTCCATTGTTGAATTACAAAATACAAGTAAAAGAGAAGCTGGATGTTTTGCAACTGATAGTTATAACACTGCTGTCGTGTTGCTTGCATTAGCATATGAAGATACAAACATGCCTGTGTTGTAACGAAAAGAAACATGAAGTTGCTATATTGACCCAAAATGACTTTTCCTGCACTTAGAACTCATAAGCAATGACCTTTATATCAAAGTGATTATCTTCTAGCAAGAAACATAGCAAGCAAAAGTAGATGCTTCTCATAGATTTGATAGCTATTATTATTAGGCTATGCTCAACTAGATTTTCAAATTGTTTCTGTCACATATATTTCTACATTGCAATGTAATAGCTCCCTTTATCTTCAGCCTGTTCCAGTCCGTTACCAATATACTTCACAAGAGAAGTGGTTTAGTTTCCTTGAACAAACGTGGGATCTAACCTTTTGGTCCTGCAATGATTTGATGGCTTTATTCTTCTGTGTTTCTCCACGAGTGTCTTTTCATCCTCATCGTGAAGGCAAAATTTCGCATGTTCACATTCAGACCTTGCATAGCTCTGCACCTACATAAATCCTTGTTTCTAATACCTTTTGCTAGCTTTGTGTTTTCTGATTATGCGTCTCTTGGGCTTATCTTCTAAATACACCTATTGCACTCTTGTAATACCTTCTCATGTTATTCCTTAGGCTTGCAATTCTGTGCCTCTTATCATTCATACGTCTGTTTTAAATATGTTTATTTCATGAAACTTTATAAAATAACCCATCATAAATATATTAGGCACTTTTAAACTGAGCTTATCTTTTATCACACTGCCTACTATATGCCTGAAACGCAGTTTGTGTCTAATTTAAAATCTAACTACTGGAGGCAGAGAATCTGTCTCCTTTATTACTCATGTTACTGCAGAGTTTAGGGGCTGTAATGGTTGCCTTTGTAGTAGGTGTTGTACACACAGATCAAGAGCAACAGCATTCTGTATAGTATCCAGCTTGCACAGGGACTGGCTGTGAATAATAATTACAACACTACTATTCCCTCTCTCAGTCAGCAGTTATATGGATTTGCTGAAATTCTACAGACTCTCTGATGAGGGCTATTTTCAAAGTAGAACAACACTTTTACACAAAGTGCTTGCAGGCTGTATGTTTCTGCCAAACATGGAGAATATAGCATGCAGCAGAGAAACCACAGCAGTGCTAGCACTGAAGCAGGCACAAGTGCACTTAGGCCTCTTTTGTTTTTACTTCAAATTCTCGATTTTCTTCAGTTTCATCATATTTGAGAAATGATTTACACTTCAATAGAGGAGGAAGCATGTACAAGACTGAGAAGGCAGATGAAATAAAGACTTCTTGACAGGCAAGATGAATTTCAGGAAAGACTAAAAACATGTGCTGCCTGACCAAACGAAGTATTTCTTAACTCGTATATCCTGATTAGCAACTGAAGGAAATTAAGAACATCTTGGAGAGATTTATGGAGATGAGTAACATGCAATAAAATGGGCACATGTATTAGGGATGATAACCAGAAGACGACATCCATATAGTTGTCATAAGTGTTTATATCCATGATCAAGAGGATGTACCATCTGCAAAACGATCAAGTTTCAAACATAGTACAATGTATCACTGATACATTTGGAGGCTGTAATAGAATAAATTCTGTGACATAATCAATTAAAGAAATGTGTACTTGCCGGTTTAGGGTTCAATACTGTATATTATTTCACAAAAAATTACCTCATAGAGATGTTACATTAGTGTGACCATGTTAAAAATGTCCAAGAAAGGTTGACATATAATTAAGAGACAGCTCAGAATTTTCATAACTTTTACACAAAAAGTTTTTTTTTACAATTTTTATTAAAAGAATTTTCTAAATGTACTAACTTAATGAATTTAATAAATAACATAATTTATTAAAATAATACTAACTTGTTAGGGGGTAATGCAAAATGTTTTAATTTTCAAAATATTACCTAAATTGCAATTGAAAAACTAAGTTGATAATTTATTGGTAAAAATGCTGTGACAAAAGATGAAGAAAAACTGCTTTTCATTTTGAAAGATAAAACCTCTTCATCTTGCAACATGGCTCACAAGGGATGCTGAGGTAGTTCATCATCACGGACAGGGGCCTCTGAATTTTGGATGACTAGAGTTGTATTTTTCGCACTTCCAGATATTTAGAACAACTGAACACGTGTGTGCACCCCCCCGCCACGCACTGTTTTGCTTAATGCTTTCCAAATATGCAGAACTTGAATGACAAATCAAAATACCCTGAATCATAGAACCATAGAATCATTAAGGTTGGAAAAGACCTTTAAGATCATCGAGTCCAACCGTCAACCCAACACCACCATGCCTACTATACCATGTCCCAAAGTGCCACGTCTACACGTTTTTTGAACACGTCCAGGGATGAGGACTCCACCACCATTCTGGGCAGCCTGTTCCAATGCTTGACCACTCTTTCAGTAAAGAAATTTTTCCTAGTACCTAATCTGAACGTCCCCTGACGCAACTTGAGGCCATCGCCTCTTGTCCTATCGCTTGTTACTTGGGAGAAGAGACCAACACCCACCTCACTACAACCTCCTTTCAGGTAGTTGTAGAGAGCGATAAGGTCTTCTCTCAGCCTCCTCTTCTCCAGGCTAAACAACCCCAGTTCCCTCAGCTGCTCCTCATAAGACTTGTGCTCCAGACCCTTCACCAGCTTCATCGCCCTTCTCTGGACACGCTCCAGCAACTCAATGTCCTTCTTGTACTGAGGGGCCCAAAACTGAAGGACTAGTTGAGGGCCACATGAGCTTCAGGTGCACAATGTTCTGAAAATCGTACCATCTTCTCTATTTCTCTGAATTTTTTTTCTTTACATTCTAGTTTGGTGTGTTAGCGCTCTGTTGATCAGTTAGTTGAACGCTGGCTCTGCTGCTTGCGCGGCGGTTGCTCACACATCCGCACGAAGACGCACAACTTACACGTTGCCTGGCTTTGGGTCACTGTCAATTAGAGGAAGAAGTTGCTTATGCAGAAGGCAGCATCCAGAAACTTTATGTGTTTTCAGCTTTGCTTTATTAGAGGGTTGGTGGACCAACAGAGGACACACATCTGCTTGTGCTCCCTGTTAACTCTCCCCCTTAAACGGAGTCTCTTCAGCCACAGTTGCACACAGCTGACGCTTTTGTGGTGTTTTTTGGGAAACAGCGATGCAAAGCACCACATCGTTTTGGCAAAGAGCAGAACTTTATTCCTGTTACAGAAGCTGTGCTTTTAAAAAAGGGAAAACTCTTACTGTTTTCAAACGGTGATGCTGGAATCTGAATTGTGAGCTCAAGATTTGAAAAGTAACAGGATGGCTTTTAGCTGTCAACGTTCTTCTAATGGATTGAAATAGAATTCATCACGTTTCACGTTGCATACGCATTAAACACGTCTAACACGCTCCAGCTATCTCGGTGTGTTTCCTGAGCTATGTTTTTGTATGTATTTGTAAAAACTCTGCTTGCAGTATTTTTACAAACTTGGCGAAGCGCGCTGCGTGACGAGCTCACACCCGGCTCTACGCTCAATCTCCCGCTACACGTTTACGAGCAGCTTCCCCAACCCACAGGGATTTTAACGGCAGGCTGGCCTGACCCCGCCGGCCGTGGCTTTGGGCGGCCTGCGGGGCTCAGCCGGCAGCCCGGCCGTGAGAGGGCCGGAGCCGCCGAGGGCCCGGCGCGGCCGCCGCGGTACTTACGGTCGGCGACCCTCGGGCGGGGGCCGTGGGGCTGGCCGCGCGAGGCGGAGGGTGGGGCCAAGGCGCGCTCTATGCGCAGGCGCGATGGAGCGGCGCGCGCCGTCTCCCAGGGTACGGCGCGTCCGCGTCCCGTCGTTCCTCGCGGGCCGTTGCGTCCCCTCTGACCCGGGCCCGTTGCTCCACCATCCGGGCTCTCGGCGCCACACGGGGAAGATGGCGGCGCTGCTCCCTGCCGAGTGGATAAAGAACTGGGAGAAAGGGGGCAAGAACGAGTTGTGAGTGTGGGGCTGGACGTGGGAAGGCGATGGGGCGCTGCAGGCCGCCGGCCTGCGGGAGGGAGAGGGGGCCTGGGCCTCACGGGCAGAGGGAGGTTGGGGGGGGCGGCGAAGAGGTGGGAGCGGGCGGGGAGGACGTCGCTCGGGGCTGCGTCCTTGCTGCTGGGGCTTAGGGACGAAACCCTGGTCGGACAGAGGGCCCAGGCCGCCTTCCTGTGCGGCTCGGCCTCCTTTGTCGGTTGCTAACGACCTCCGCCGGAACGCGTCCCCGGTAGCTGGGCCTAGCTCTCCTGGAGCCCGTTGCCCGCGCCCCGAGCGCCCCCTTTCTGCCTCTGGGTCAGGTTTATCGGTGTCAGGCTCCTCTTTAGCCGCCCCCCCGGGTTAATATGGAGCCTGAAGCGTTTTTGCTTCGCTGGCTCCACGACGTTGACCTTTCTGCCAGAGGTCTCAGCCGCCGTTCCCACCTTTCTGCCTATTCCGAGATGACTAGCGCTGTATTTTTTGATTCAGGCAAGGTAGGATCAGCTAGTCGTTCCTGTTCATCCTACAAGGTAACGTTTGTGCACTGAGGAGTCTGGTTGCAGCTTCCCAAATCAATCTAGGTGTGCTAGGAGCTTTCCCTTTCAGGGCCTTCTGTGTATCTGTTTAAGCAATCTTAACTTGGCAGGTTCACTGACTGTGCTGCCTGCTGTGTTTCAGGAGTACATTTGTTCGGGGGGTTATTCACCAGTTTGTCCATTTCATGTTACTATATTAGCTTGGACAAGGGTGTCCTGTGTTCTAACTGTATGTTTTTGAATGCCTTTATTTTAATTCTCCCATGCCCTTCTGGTTTTGTGTAACTCAAAAACCCTACAGTTTCAAATATGGGTGTTTGGGGGATCACTTTGAGAAATGTGTCTTGATAGTCACTCTTTTTGTTATTTTCTTCTGTCCATCTATTTTAAAAGGTTGTGCAGCTATGATAATGATCTTCCCTGTGCATGAAGAAAAAGGTGGTGCGGTAGAGAATAGAGGGCATAGAGGCTCCCTGCACAAAACACTGTTCTCCCCAGACCCTCCATTTTGCAGTGAAGGGGCCTCCTTTTATAGCCTGTCATTTTTGGTTTTGAATTGTGCTGGAACATTATCATGTTAGCATGTAAGTTTAACATGTTTTGGTGTGAATGATACAAGGCCAATGAAAATCTCTTCTGTACCTGAATTTCCAACAATAATAAAAGCATTCAGGAGCCCCCAAGCAAAGCTGAAGTTTGCATTGCTTTTTTTAATCTCCTGCTTAAGATTTTATGGCAATAGCTGCATTTGCATCCAGCGTGGTGATATTTATGCAATAAGCACAGAGACCTTTTTATTGAACTTCAGTGTTTAGAAACTTCTGTATGAATAACAAAGAATAAAATGTACAAATGTATACTGATACCTTTCAAAAATGCACAGATGACTATAATAAAACATTGCCTTTTTATACATAACATTATATACATGTAGATGCACTTGCTAGCTTTTCTGTAATGGTTATTATGTGACTACTTCAGGCATAAATGTCTTAGGATTATGATTTTTGTAATTCACCCTGTTATAATCAGTGAGATTGTACGGAGTTTGCACAAGGACAGAAATTTCATAGTTGATCACATAATGGCAACTGCATTGTTTGCATTGAATTCTTAGAACTCTTAACTGTGGAAGAGGCAAGTTAGCTTAGCTTTTGACCGTGGTAAAACTTCTTATGATTCTCCCCTCCCCCTAGAGCAGTACTTCTTAACCATGATGGGAAGAAAGTGTTAATCTGCTGTGGGACCAATAAAACAAAATGATAGGCTAAATTCCTGTATTTGTGGCATTTACACTTCATTTGAAATACTGCTTAAATGCAGTTCCAGGCGTGATCTAAAGAGTAGTTTGCAAAAGAGGCCATGCATTTTAAGAGAAATGCGATTGTGTCTGGATAACAGTTGTCATTTTTTTGCAGTGATAGCTTTACAAGTATGTGTAATATGTATGAACTTACTTTCTAGACGCAAAAGAATGTATCTGTAGCCAATATTTAGAGAACTTTTTAGGAAACTAACTTTTTGGGGAGAATTTTCAGTGTGTAACTTGGCATTTCTTTTTCTAAAACTTCCTATCTCCTGTTTTACTGGAGGAAAATAAAATTAATGATGCTCTCTTTCCAAAATGAAATGTGAAATATTTTCAAACATTATTTAAAGGGGAATAAATGTAATGATACTTCTTATTTTTATTGAATTATTTATCTAGACAAATATGCCCAGAAATATAAATTAGGCCTAGGCCTAAGTCTAGGCCACAATTCCAGTCTCAGGGTTTGTGGTTCAAAGTTAAGACAATGCATTATATTAATAAACAAGTTAGAAAAGTGGGGAGGGGAAGGATACTGTAAAAGGACAAAACTGACAATTCTAGCAAATAACAGGATTTGCAAAAATTTTAGAAGTGGTTATTTTGGGGTGGGGGGTGTGGTGGTGGTGGGTTTTTTTGTTTTTTACTCTATGGAAGCCTGGTCTAATCATGCATGGGCTTTAAGTCAGAGTACATTCACTCGTGTGTGGAGGGGTTTGTTTTGTTTTTAAACAAAGTGGTGGGCTTATTCACAGGGAGACAAATGCCAACTTTGTTGAAAAGTGAGGATTACAGGAAAAAAAAAACCCTCATAATTAGCAGAAAGAAAAGATTAGGTCTTATGGGGGGAAAAAAATTATTTGCTGGAGCACGAAATGGCTTACATGAGGTCTGACTAGATCAGCACAAGATAGTATTTTGGCAGTTACTAGTTACCTAAATAAAAACACAATTTTGTGTTTTGGGGGAAGATGAAACTACTGAGAGAAGTAAATGATTTGGTTTTATTTGGCATTTCAACTTCTACTGTGATTAATAATGGATGCTTAAGATGATTGCTGTATGTTATGTGATCCTGAGTGGTATGGTGGTGGTCTGCCTATGCTTGAAAACATACAGGATTTGTAATATTGCTGCTGTGGGAGATGCTATTGGGGGGGGGGGGG
>VYZW01012762.1:6643-36096 GCA_013401315.1 Balaeniceps rex
AACCAGCCTTACTGCACTCAGTCTTCTTCCCAGCCCTGCAAGGAGCGCAGACAAAAATGAGTGCTAGTGACCCGAACTCCTCCATCTTCCTCACTGATACACCCAAACAAATCAAGACAAAGGTAAGGACCTGCAAAACCTGAGAGCGCAAAGCTTTATAACAAAGAGGAGTGGTGGTCCTCACAGTTACAGTGGCAATTTTTTAGTGTTTTCTTTGAACATATCTGAATCCTTTCCCCCATACATTTCATGGCAAAGTGTCTTCAGGAATTGACTGAGTTATGCAAATTTAGCTAGACTAAATAGACTCTTTTGCTGCGCCAACTAACAAGTCAACAACTTGTTGTCTAACAGTTCAAACATTAGCTAGAATAATGTACGAAACATCATGTTTGTTTATCTGATATCTGCAGAGCAGTGGTGTGATAATAAGAGCCATGGAGGTTCATGCTCTAAAAATAAATATTATGTTGCCATAGTTTTGAAATCTGACAGTCCATGATGTAAATCAAATAAACAGTTCTTTCTTTTGACTGGCTCTCCATGCTGGGAGCACCAAGTGTTGTACAGTGTTGGCTACAATACAGGTCAGACTTTTCCTGCTGCTTGGGTATCTGCTGCTGCCATGCATTCCTCCCTCCAATTCACAAATAAATATTATGTTGAATTTCACCTAAGTTTTAGAAGGTATTTTCTCCCATCTGCATACGTTCCTAGTGCCACTTCTAGCTCAAAGGAAAATCCCCCTTATCCAGTGTCAGATGATATCATTTGGCAAAAGCTCACCTGTGTTGTGGTATTTAAAAAAATAAATAAAAATCAGTCTTTGGAAAAGGATTTATAGGCATGATAACCAGACATGAAATAACTATCTGTCAAAACAAGAGAAAAGATATATATGTTCTTTCTGCTGGGTGGGCTTGGATTAATTCTCTTATGGTTGGCAAACCCATGTATAGGTCAGATTCTTCTGCAGCCATCTCGTAACTATTCATTATCTTATGTAGAAACTATTAAACAGTACTGTTTTGAAGAATTGGAATTCTTCATGTGTTGGATTATAATAATTCCAGTTTATTTGTGCAGTTACGCAGTTGCTTTTTTAAAAAAGCCTATAATTTCAGAATAGAAGTTACATGGTTAGTGGCAATGTTGATAACATTCTTCCATTTTTTTTCCTGGCAAGTAGCTAGTAATCTGCGAAGAGGTCCAAGATGCCTTATGTCCAGTTAATAAGTCCTGTTTCTGCTATCTTTAAACTAGTTGGAAAAATAATTCTAGCTACTTGGAATATAAAAGCTATAAAGAGAAAATTTGGAACATAATGTAAAGTATTGAGTAATGGAGGACAAACTGAAATTTATTTCAGCTTCTGAAGCCCGTCAGAAACAAGTCTTTATGGAAATAGAGTTTGAGTGAAAGACCAAATATTGTTATGGCCAATAAATAAAAAAAGTAGTAGGAAAGGTGACTTCTGGTGATGTATGAAGGTTAAAAAGAGTGCCACTGCTGCACAAAAAAATTTCTTCTTACAGCATTTTTCAGATCACTAGCAGATTGCTAAGTAATGAGGTTCAAAACTTACAGGTAATAGAAGATGAAAAATTACTAGATATTGGGAAAGGCTGAGAAGCTTCTGGGAAATCCAAGCTGATGAATGGCAACATTACTATAAACTATACTTATTTCACCTATCAGCACCAAATTACAGCTTAATTATTTGTTTGTTTTTCTAGAAACTGTTATTTAGATTCTAAGTCTGTACTAATTCAGGGAAATCAGTGCATCACTAGATAAATCATTGAAACCCTCAGTCAACGAGTAGGTGCCAGACTGTGTAAAAAATGAACTTGAGATTAATATAGGAAACATTTTGTATAAAACAATAATGTGCCTTCACCTCGCATATTGTATTTAATCCCTCTCACCTTAGTAAAACGACAAACTGTAGAGATGAGGGACATAGAAAAAATTTCATACAAAGACTTTCAGAATCTAGTAAGGAGAGAGGTGAGGGGAAGTGCAAAACAATATGTGAAAACGTAGTTTTACAGGTACTGAGACAGCTATTCAGGCTGTCCTACAATATAAGAATACATGTAATGTGACAGCTAGCAGTTTATTTTCTTAAGATATTCATCAGGGCGCCATTTTTGCATGTAATTCGTTGCCACAGGATATCATGTGTAACATGGTGGTTAGAAAGATTCAAAAAAGCACTAGACAGTCATACAGATAGTAAGAATGTTCAAAAATTGTAAATATATAACAGTTCCTAGATACCAGAACTAAAAAAAAAATCTAATTCATATGCACATATGTCTCTTGGCTGGTTGATGATGATATCTGAAAAGATACAGAAGCCAAATGAAAGCTCAGGTTATGGTTGAGAAATACCTTTTTTTCCTCTTGACAATTTATTTAAATTTGTAGGAAGATTAGCATTCTCTGAGAATTCTACACATGTAAAAATTTTTAAAATAGGCCAGTGGCTTGTGAATTTACTGGGAATGGGATTAGCATGTAGATCTATTCACCAGTGCAGTTCATCTGCCCATAGGAAGCTATGCTTGAAAAGAGCGGGGGAGAGTCAGCAGCTATTCAATTTTTAGACTGAACAATTGGGCATTTGTCTAATTTTAGCCATTCTAGCCAGAGTTTTGTAATCTTTAACTTCGCTTTCTCTTGTTTTCCTTTTCCCTGAAAAGAGGAGGGGATTAGGTTTTCTCTAGGATTTCTTCAAAATTCTCCATGCCTTCTTCATCTCTTTCAAAATTAATTTCTTCATGAAGTGACTATCTTATTTTTTCTTACATGAAGTACATTTCCTGTAAGCACAAATTCTATCCAACAGACAACAGCTTCAGCAAAAAGGACTTAAAACTTTTTTGACTGAATCTTGGGTGATTATTTTTAATTTTTGCTTCATTTTTGTTCTGGTTATGCAGTCTGAGGTATATGTGTGTAGCCATTTTTCCCTGCTGGATTCTAATGATCTCCTTTTGCCTCCCTGCTTCAGTCCTGAGGCTCTTCATTAACTTGCCCCACTCACCCTTCAGCTAGTCCCTAACGTAGAATTTGGAGGATCGTGATACACCTCTGTTTACAATGTAGTAATCCAGAATTTAGTAGAAATTATACCATAACATCAGTATGTTGTTTCAGATTAACAAGCATGCCTTCTCGGGAGGCAAAGATACTATTGAAGAGCACAGGAAGTACGGAGGTAACTGTGATGTTGACGTGTCTTTTATGTACCTGACTTTCTTCCTAGAAGATGATGACAGGCTTGAACAACTGAAGCAGGTAAGTAGCCAAGTTGAAGATAATATTATTCATTCCTTATTGTGAGGACAAAGCTGTAACTAAGTCCTCGACAAAGCTTAAGCTAAGCCCTCCTATGAACCTTCTCCAGGAAGGTAATTGTGGTGTTATTCTTGCGCTCTCCATCCCGTGCAAGTTTCAATATCAAGACCTTTGTATTTGTTTCTTAGCAATGTTCTTCTTTCTTACAAGCCAATCTATCTGTCCTTTAAAAAAAAAAAAAAGAAAAAAAATTCCCTAGTATTTTCATAAGGATCTCTGACACTGTGTAAGACAATATCTCCTCCCCCTTTCAGATGAGGCCACCTTAAAATTAGTGTTGTTTCAATTGTATAATGCACTCTGCCTGTTCCTTATGTGCATGGTACCTCAATACTCTGCAAAACTACAAAAGCTCATGTCTAAAGCTTGGTTTTTTGTTTTTTCTTATCAAAAGAAATGTAACAGCTATGAGGAATTGATTCACTGATCCCAAGCAAAAACTGCTTCATCAAGTTGCATTTTCCTTAAACCTGTCTGGCAGACTTCTGTCCCCAGGGGTGGTAGCAAGACATTTCACCTCCTTCAGCTATATGATCATCATCAATACTAGGCAGTATGCATTCTCCAGAAGGCAGTATCTGCAGTTGATAGTACCCATGTCACATTGATTCATCAGCTTTCTCCTGCTGGGAACAGCTGCAAGAAAGTCAAGAGCTGCAGATTCTTCTCCAGCCCTCTACTCTTTCGCACACAAGAGTAGGGTTGGATAGCTACTAATCCCCATGCAGACTGTTGTAAATTCCTTATGGAAATAGAATCATAGAATCATAGAGTGATTTGGGTTGGAAGGGACCTTAAAGGTCATCGAGTTCCAACCCCCCTGCCATGGACAGTGACACCTTCCACTAGACCAGGTTGCTCAAAGCCCCATCCAACCTGGCCTTGAACAATTCCAGGGATGGGGCATCCCCAGCTTCTCTGGGCAACCTATTCCAGTGTTTCACCACCCTCATAGTACAGAATTTCTTCCTTATATGTAATCTAAATCTACGCTCTTTCAGTTTAAAGCCATTGCCCCTTGTCCTGTCACTACATGCCCTTGTAAAAAGTCCCTCGCCAGCTTTCTTACAGGCCCCCTTCAGGCACTGGAATGCTGCTATAAGGTCTCCCCGCAGCCTTCTCTTCTCCAGGCTGAACAACCCCAACTCGCTCAGCCCATCCTCATAGGAGAGGTGCTCCAGCCCTCTGATCATCTTTGTGGCCCTCTTCTGGACCCACTCCAACAGGTCCATGTCCTTCTTATGTTGGGGGCCCCAGAGCTGAATGCAGTACTCCAGATGGGGGTCTCACAAGAACGGAGTAGAGAGGGAGAATCACCTCCCTCGACCTGCTGGTCACGCTTCTTTTGATGCAGCCCAGGATACAGTTGGCTTTCTGGGCTGCAAGCACACATTGATGGGTCATGCTGAGCTTCTCATCAACCAACACCCCCAAGTCCTTCTCCTCAGCGCTGCTCTCAATCCATTCTCCGCCCAGCCTGTATTTGTGCTTGGGATTGCCCCAACCCATGTGCAGGACCTTGCACTTGGCCTTGTTGAACTTAATGAAGTTCGCACAGGCCCACCCCTCAAGCCTGTCAAGGTCCCTCTGGATGGCATCCCTTTCCTCCAGCATGTCGACCGCATCACACAGCTTGGAGTCGTCGGCAAGCTTGCTGAGTGTGTGCTCAATCCCACTGTCCATGTCGCTGACAAAGACATTAAACAGCGCTGGTCCCAATACCGACCCCTGAGGAACGCCACTTGTCACTGGTCTCCACTTGGACATTGAGACGTTGATTGCAACTCTTTGAGTATGACCATCCAGCCAATTCCTTTTCCACCAAGTGGTCCATGCATCAAATCCATGTCTCTCCAATTTAGAGACAAGGATGCTGTGCAGGACAGCGTCAAATGCTTTGCACAAGTCCAGGTAGATGACGTCAGTTGCTCTTCCCTTATCCACCAACACTGTAACCCCATCATAGAAGACCACCAAATTTGTCAGGCAGGATTTGCCCTCAGTGAAGCCATGTTGGCTGTCACCAATCACCTCCAAATCTGGAGCACATTTGACTTACTGAGCTGTTTACCATTAGTCTCCAACCGCTGCAACAGTATCAGCCTAACTCTGCTACAGAGCACAAAGCCTAGACCACAGCTAGCAGCTTGCTGCAATGTTGCCTCAGAAACAGATTAGAAAACATGAAGTCACTGCTTATGGCAGCATTAGTGGAGCTGTTTCAGTTACAGTACCAGGGGAAGAAGCTTTCAGCAGTGGATACTCAGAGAAAGCAATATTGGTGTTTTTATAACAAACTAACAACCAAACAAAACAGACCCCCAAAACCACCACTGAAATTANCAGACTTCTGTCCCCAGGGGTGGAAGCAAGACATTTCACCTCCTTCAGCTATATGATCATCATCAATACTAGGCAGTATGCATTCTCCAGAAGGCAGTATCTGCAGTTGATAGTACCCATGTCACATTGATTCATCAGCTTTCTCCTGCTGGGAACAGCTGCAAGAAAGTCAAGAGCTGCAGATTCTTCTCCAGCCCTCTACTCTTTCGCACACAAGAGTAGGGTTGGATAGCTACTAATCCCCATGCAGACTGTTGTAAATTCCTTATGGAAATAGAATCATAGAATCATAGAGTGATTTGGGTTGGAAGGGACCTTAAAGGTCATCGAGTTCCAACCCCCCTGCCATGGACAGTGACCCCTTCCACTAGACCAGGTTGCTCAAAGCCCCATCCAACCTGGCCTTGAACAATTCCAGGGATGGGGCATCCCCAGCTTCTCTGGGCAACCTATTCCAGTGTTTCACCACCCTCATAGTACAGAATTTCTTCCTTATATGTAATCTAAATCTACGCTCTTTCAGTTTAAAGCCATTGCCCCTTGTCCTGTCACTACATGCCCTTGTAAAAAGTCCCTCGCCAGCTTTCTTACAGGCCCCCTTCAGGCACTGGAATGCTGCTATAAGGTCTCCCCGCAGCCTTCTCTTCTCCAGGCTGAACAACCCCAACTCGCTCAGCCCATCCTCATAGGAGAGGTGCTCCAGCCCTCTGATCATCTTTGTGGCCCTCTTCTGGACCCACTCCAACAGGTCCATGTCCTTCTTATGTTGGGGGCCCCAGAGCTGAATGCAGTACTCCAGATGGGGGTCTCACAAGAACGGAGTAGAGAGGGAGAATCACCTCCCTCGACCTGCTGGTCACGCTTCTTTTGATGCAGCCCAGGATACAGTTGGCTTTCTGGGCTGCAAGCACACATTGATGGGTCATGCTGAGCTTCTCATCAACCAACACCCCCAAGTCCTTCTCCTCAGCGCTGCTCTCAATCCATTCTCCGCCCAGCCTGTATTTGTGCTTGGGATTGCCCCAACCCGTGTGCAGGACCTTGCACTTGGCCTTGTTGAACTTAATGAAGTTCGCACAGGCCCACCCCTCAAGCCTGTCAAGGTCCCTCTGGATGGCATCCCTTTCCTCCAGCATGTCGACCGCATCACACAGCTTGGAGTCGTCGGCAAGCTTGCTGAGTGTGTGCTCAATCCCACTGTCCATGTCGCTGACAAAGACATTAAACAGCGCTGGTCCCAATACCGACCCCTGAGGAACGCCACTTGTCACTGGTCTCCACTTGGACATTGAGACGTTGATTGCAACTCTTTGAGTATGACCATCCAGCCAATTCCTTTTCCACCAAGTGGTCCATGCATCAAATCCATGTCTCTCCAATTTAGAGACAAGGATGCTGTGCAGGACAGCGTCAAATGCTTTGCACAAGTCCAGGTAGATGACGTCAGTTGCTCTTCCCTTATCCACCAACACTGTAACCCCATCATAGAAGACCACCAAATTTGTCAGGCAGGATTTGCCCTCAGTGAAGCCATGTTGGCTGTCACCAATCACCTCCAAATCTGGAGCACATTTGACTTACTGAGCTGTTTACCATTAGTCTCCAACCGCTGCAACAGTATCAGCCTAACTCTGCTACAGAGCACAAAGCCTAGACCACAGCTAGCAGCTTGCTGCAATGTTGCCTCAGAAACAGATTAGAAAACATGAAGTCACTGCTTATGGCAGCATTAGTGGAGCTGTTTCAGTTACAGTACCAGGGGAAGAAGCTTTCAGCAGTGGATACTCAGAGAAAGCAATATTGGTGTTTTTATAACAAACTAACAACCAAACAAAACAGACCCCCAAAACCACCACTGAAATTACAATTCATTACAGTTCATTCTTGTTAACATATTCTACTGTTGCTGAGTGAGCACCTTGAATTAGCATTACAAATGGCTTGATGACAAGGGGAGGTAAGATTATCATGTTTATTGCCATTTCAAATCACAGCTGAACTGCCCTAGCCATGGTTTCTAACCAGGGCTGAACCAGTCAGCTGTTAACCTGTGCTTCTAGCTAAGGCATTTTCAGTATCAGAGCAATTGAATGAATTAGCAACTGTGAATATGACTACTAGTGTGAACATAGGTTCTGAGTGTCTTTGCTATAAAAAGGATACTTTGATCACATCTAATCTCTTACCCAAATGCAGTGAGAGAAAAATATGAGAATTTGTACCTCTTACTGCAAAAAACAGCTTAGGGTGACTGGTTATTTGAACTGGGATTCTGGTGAGAAAAATATGCAGTTTCCTGCAAATAATTACAGGATTTCCCAGTTAAATTCTTGTGAACGTAGCTTATTCAGTCTATATAACTTGTCACATAATAAATTGCCCAGCTGTCTTAATCTTTTAAAAGGCAACAAGCAATTTCGCAAGTTACATTTTTAGAGTGATACCACACAATCTTCTAAGGCATGTACTTATTTTTAAGACATTCAAATATGTATTTGCTAGGGCCAGGCTTTTAAAGAAATGCTTGTCACTGAGTCTTTTTTCCATATAGCACCATATTTAGCAATCAACACTTTCTTGACAGGCATACACAAGTGGGGAATTGCTCACGGGGGAGCTGAAGAAGGTTCTTATTGAAACATTGCAGCCCTTGATAGCAGCTCATCAAGAGAGACGGAAGCAGGTCACAGATGAAATAGTGAAGCAATTCATGACTCCACGGAAGCTAGCTTTTGAATTTTGAAGAAATGCATATGTAACTTACCACTTGATAAACCAAAACTGAGTAATTGTTGTCTTCTGTTGTATGTCATCACTCCTTAGTTATGTACAGCCTGCAATCAGTGCTTTATAAATACTGCTTTTAATGAGTTAATTACAAGGAACATCAGGTACAGGAAAAATTTAAAATAGGCAGAATATACAAGATAGAATTGCCCAGTCTCGCAGAAAAGCATGTCTGTCAGCACAACTCTGTATTTTATTGTACTTCATGTTGAAAATATAAATAAAACTTCCATTTTGATGATAAAGCCGAACTTGAAAATTGTTTTAGATATGTTGGTAAAAGGTCATATCTCAATCTAATAACTCGTAGTTCCATTTTCTTTTGTCTCGTGTACCTTGATTTACTAGACTGCATGTCCTTTTGGGTTCTTGGGAACATGCTGCAAGCAAAAAGATAGTCAATGTTACAAGGTAGATTATGCAGTGACTCTAGCCTGGCATCAATACAGAAAGAATGGAGATCTGCGAGTTGAACACGGGAGAAAGAATAACAGGCTGGGTTTTCCATCATCTTCCTCTTTGACGTGGGGCAAGTTGCAGAAATCTCATTGTACTTTTGTTTCTGTAGCTATTTAACTGGTCTGACTGCCTCTGGAGGGAGAAGGTTATCACAAGGTTATAAAGTTCCTTTATATTCTCAGGTAGAAGATAGTACAGAAATGCAAATTTTAGTTCCTAGTTATAAAAAATACCAAGTGTTAAATCATGCTGTGAAAATTAAGTCAGTGCTGGACACAGGGATACTTCTAGTACTGTCTGTTGTTTTACTGCACCAAGTCATTTAAACTAGAGGTACTTATTTTAACATGTATTCCAGTGAGAAAATATACTTTGTTAAAATACCTCATGTAATATTTAATTATCTCCTTTCTTAAAAAGAACTTTATGTCTTTGCTGTGATTTATGGAAGAAAAATTCAAATTATTAGCTGATTTGTTTTAATATGTACCATGCTGAATGCAAACTGTTAGATCTGTCTTGTATTTATATAGAATAGAAAGTTGCTAGCCCAGACATAGTCTTATGTACGTCAAATAAAAATACCTTTGATAACACAGGTGGGTATTGATGTGTGGTATAAGCAAGGCACTTGAATGAGGTGTGAAAGATTTAAACTTTAACAGATTCTGTACTGTGGGGCCTAGTGGACATATACCAACTGTAGCATTCTTTAAAAAAAAAAAGTAAAATTAAAAAGCAAAAAAGCACACTTTTAATTTGACTGTAAACCTTTGAAGTCAGCTGATTATGTTTGGGTTGAGAGAGAAGTTTCAAGGGTGAGACTTCTCACTGACTTCAGTAGACCTTGGATCAGCCTGTTCGTACATGAGAACGTGCTGGGCTGTTTGTGCTGCCTGGAGCTGGTGCCGCTGCATTCCCACCAGTAGTGGTTCCGTAACACAGCGTACGCGTCCTCTCTGGCAATGACCTTGCATTTCCGAGATGGAAATGCCTGTGTGAAATCATCTATACAACAAGCTGTAGTCCCTATAGAAACGTAAACCCAATATCAGCACAGCAAATGTGGTGTCTTCTTTCTGTTAGCTGGCCTTCAGCTAGCTAATTTATCAGAATAAATAGTTCTGTGAGTATCAGAGTAGCTGAGGTTAAGGTAGTACAAAGAAATCAGAAAATAAAGCAGGCAAGTTCTGAAATCCAGAAGCGAAACACCCAGCTTGGTGTGCATGTAGTGAAGTACATAATATGTGCAATGTGTCATGTCATTAAACAAACATTGGTTCATATTTATGTGCCTGTGTTTACAGCACTTACACAGTTGGTTCCTGTACCTGTTGGTAGTTTCTATCGGTGTGAATTAGCTGTGAGTTCTTGCTCTAAGGCAGGTTGTCACACATACACTGTGTATAGATTTTTTTTTTTCCAGTAAAGGCTTGTGAACAGGATGGATTGCAAAGCAGTCACCTTCCTGAAATAAGCTGCCTGAAGATACAACTTACCTCTTGTGTAGCGTTTGGTCAGGCCACGTGAGAACCTGCTTTTATATGGTGCTGAATACCCTGAGGCTTACAGTTCTCAGCCCCTCCCACTGGCTTCCACAGTTGTTCCCACTCATTTTTACAATTCATCTGTAATTCCTGTTTCTTGAAACCAGCTGTATTTCAGTTACACCCACAGGAGGAGACATTTTTAGTCATCTGAACGTATGACTTATTAGGAAAGCTGAGCTACTTTATTTTCAAACCTTGGGCTAACCATGGATGGTATCAACGCTGCCTAACAATAAATGGTTGTTTAGTCTGATTTGCAGGCATTTTTTTACTGTATCTGTTCAGAGGATGTTGTGCCTAAGAACAAGGTCAGCTGAGAATAATACAGCATAAAGGAGTTTGATTCCAGAAAACATCCAGGCAGAGCTGGGATAAATCACTACCCAGCTGGGACAGCACTAAGTCAAAAGTGCCCCTTGTAGAAAGAGGTGAGGGTAGTAGACTCTTAAGAACCATGTTAAGAGGAAGTCCAAATCTTGAGGACTTAATTAAATCTTCCGTTATAAGGACTTTCTGACTAAAGGAAGTTTGGTGCTGATGCCCCAAGATGTAACTGGGGGTGGTAGGTTGCTGAAGCCATAAGCACTTTGGGAGGGAATCTGTTTCAGCGTTGGATCTTTCATTTCACTCCCCTTTAAGGTGACATACTCTGCACCTGCCTGGTCTTTTAACCCTGCTCTTGGATCAACTGCAAGAGCTGGAGACACTCTTGAGAGAAAAATTACGATGGTGGTTTGATAGCATGGCTGTGAATGTGTTTAAAAAGCCAACTGAAGGCTTAGATTTCAGGAGGACAATTCTGGAGCTTTTTACTGGTCACGCTCTGGAGTGGAAGAGATCCCCCTTATTCTTTTCTAGTAGCACCTGAAATCTTTAAACTTGGCCTTTTAGTACAAGATCCTTTTTTATATGGCCAGAGTAGCTGACACGTTCTGCCTGCTGCAAAATTACTGTCAGTGTAGCCAAGGCTGTGCTATCAACTGGTGAAAGTGGCTGTGGACCAGACGGGCATCAACGCTGAGTATGAGAACTCCTTCAAAAATATAGTCTTCCTCTTTCCCTGCAAAAAACACCCTTTCAACAGAATCTGACAGGGGCTGGATCCAGTCATCTCCAGCTGTCACCATCCAGGGGTTAAAATGGAGACAGAAAACGTTTATGCTGCTCTTGAGGTGGGATGAGCAAATTAAGTTATTTCTGGTTTTAGGGACTTTCCTTCTGAAGCAATAGTGTGGGTGTTGTTTTTTTCAACTGACATGTTGATGAAACTTTATGCCTTTGTGAAAAATAAATAATTGTTAGGAAAGTCAGAAATTCTCTCAAAAGGTACCTTTGACAAAAAACAAGTTTAGCTGCTCCTAACAGTGTAGTTTAAAGTGAGCAGAGTATGCACATTTTAAAAGTTGTAAATCTTAATTATACCCTACAACTTTGCAACTCTCCTTTAACTTGCCTAACCCTGCTAGTGCACAGATTTTATGGCAGCCTTTCCTTTGAGAAGCAAAGAGGTTTTGCATCCTTCGAGGATGAGAACAGATTGCCTCCAAAGCTGTGCCAAGCTCCGGAGAGCCGCGGTGCCGTCAGTCTCCAGAAGGGGACTGATGTGGTAGGGCTCACGGTTGCACAGGGAGAAAAATCACATGGTTTATGGGAACCCGTGCCGGGTTTCACTTTCAATGAGGCCATTAGTGCGATTATGTAAGCAGGCCATGTCGGCTGCTCATTAAATAATGACAGGAAAAAGCAAGGAGATTCATATTTCAGCTACTACCAAAGGGATACAATTGTGGAGTGCTTTGGGAAAATTGCAGCTGGGAAGGAAAAGTTGCAGCCTGAAGCACAAATATGTAAGTAAGTTACTCAGTGAATGGAATACGGGCATTACATGTAAGGGGCACGCGCTGGATAGCGTTAAATCTTACACAAACTCCCCCCAGCTCTTGCCTTGGTTGTGAAGATCGTTTTCTGTGCCAGTAGACAACAAAATGAAACCTTAACCAAAATCTCTGATCAGACTAGCAGCTTTTTAGAACACAAATATTTGCAAATGTTTCAAGGGCCTAAGCAGCGGCTACAGTCTAAATACATTAACGAGATAAAAGGAAGGTTGTATATAAGTCCAAGACTCCCTGATGAGTTTGTAATCCTATAAGAATAAAACAAAGCTGTCAGTCATCCAGCTTTGTGCTGAAATGTTCGTGCTTCTTACGCTGTCCATCAAAGGAGACAGCGTTCAGCAGTTGTTTGTGGATGTTGTGTTACAAAAAACCAAAATACACCTCTGAACAGAGTGGCACAAGCTATTTTTTGTTTGTATAATGATCTGTAAATCTCAGTACAGCTTCATACGTTACAAACACCACCATGTTCACAGGAAAGGCACGAATGCAGTTCAAACCCAGTCCTTTGAAAAGCACTTTTGCACCCTCCTTTCTCACACTTTCTCTAGCGCAGTGAACGAGGCCTTTGTACTTGTGCTGGTCCGATTCATCTGTTTGCATCCGTGATTTGATGACATCCATGGGAGTAGCTAATCCCCAGGCCAGGACTCCAGCGAAACCACCAGAAAGCAGCACAGCGAGGAAACCTGCAGGAGCGAAGGGCGGAGCAGTTAACTCGAGCCTTGCACTGATACGGCTACAAGCATCTCAGATTTGTTAACTAACTTGGTTGACTTTCATGGTTTTCGGCCGTTATTTTGTCCAGCTCTTGCAGTTGTAAGTTTTCAGTGATCTCACACAAACCGTGTGGCCTCGCGATTTCACAGCAGACTCATTTTTGCATACATCATACTGGCTCGTGCAGAGGCAGCATCTATTTTAACACCGTACGAACTAGATGTGATGCAGCCTGAGAGCACTCACTCCCTCTTCAGCTGGGTCTACTTATTTTTATAATAATCAGGAAGATGCTCTTTACTGAATGTCAGCTATTTGATCTTTTCTGAAAGTGGACAGTTGGTTTTTTGAGCCAAATCACAACTAGGAAACTTAAGTGTCTTTACATTCTGCACCTGGACTTTATTTTCAAGCTCTGGACTGACCCTGATCTGTGCTCCATGATGGCTCCTGGAAGGTTTGTCCGTGTTCCGTTTCTAGTTACATACCCTGTTTCTGCATTAAGAGGATTTCATACCCACATACTAGGCACCAGAGCGTGCCGTAAGCACCCCTCCCGCAGGGAGAGGAGTAGGTGCTGAGGGACGGGGTCGTGCCGGTGAAGCCCTCGCACGCAGGCTGCTGGCACCGTGCTGGGCAGGCACAAATGGCCCCATGACACCAGGAAACAAACACACAGCAACCCCACACGGGGACCGGATCTGGGTGAGGTTTTATAGGTACTGGGTGATGTTTGCTGAGAGCCTGATTTCCCTCTTAGCGTGGTATCAAATAAGCCATTTTTGCAGGTAATGCCAGATGCTCTCCGATACCTACCTGGTTTCTTTCTTCCAGCTGGTGTGAGCCAGTCACACAGAGCAGAATAGGTAAGGAAATATATTGCAGAAGAGGAGCAATCCCTGCAGAGTAATGCAGAGCAGCCCTTGTAGAGACCCCCAAAACCTTCCTCCTTGGCGATCACCTTCAGACAGTGCAGAGATCCTCGGTACTTTGGCTTAGAAACGGGCTGGAGAGATGCGACGGAAGGATATGGGTTCCTCTGAGTCTGCATGCGAACTTTAGCCACTTCACTAGGGGTCATCAACACAACCTGTAACATTAAAGGATGGTATTTTAACCCTTCACATTTAAACAGTGTTTTGATCCCCCTCCTGCAAATTCCTTGTTCCCACCCTTTCAGACAATAATTTTAGCTGAAGCCGGCAAGTTCCAGCCTCTTCCCCTCTCCCTGTGCTAAATCCCACCCAACAGCAGCAGGACACAGCTGCACTGTGCGGAGTGGAAGGCGAGGCAGAAATCAACAGAGGATATTAAATACCAGTAACAACTTGTTAAACCAGATGGGCATGGAAAAGGGGATGTCCTCAGCTATAGGGTAGCACACATCAAGGCTCTTGTATGTATCTGTATTTGGAACCAAGGCCATAAAGACTTTAAAAAAAATTAATCTGTGTTAAGTACAGTCGATGCCTGCTAGGAAACACCTAGCAACCCAACCATCTGGACTGCTCTGTAAGAGGATTGCCTGTGACCAGGCACACATTTCTGCCCAGCACGCCATCGGGGCGCTGGGGTGAGCTCCGCTGTATTCGCAGCACCTGCAGGCGCTCACAGAAATCCATCTGCTTATGGGGAACTGCTCCCAGATTCAGCCTCACCTCCCTGTCCTGGGATCACGTGCATTTGCTAGGCAGCATCACTTGTCAGTGGTGCCCCATTGAGTTTTGAGTCCTGACGAGGCAACGCTCTGTATTGCCCATTTCTACAGCGACACCGAGCCGGGCTTGTGCAGCCACTGTCAAAGCACTGCCCTGTGCTTTAACACACCGAGTTACATCTTTCTTACATAAACATACCATCAGAGCCACTTGGAAAGTTTGCTGCCTAGGGTTTTTCTTCTTCCTTTTTCTGCGTTTGCTGCCAAGGTCCACGTCATTCTTAAAAGCGTGTTCTTAAGTGTTCTGGTGCTCTAAACCAAATCTGGCACGAGCTGCCTGGCAGGACTTGGCCACGTCGCGGAGCCGACCCGCGAGGGGGCAGCGTGGGCAGAGCGTGACCCCCTGCGAAAACAAACCCGAGGGGCTTGTTGCAGGCTCCCCTATGGCCTCCCAGACCGAAAACATTGACTGCTTTTCCAGCCTCCTACGTTTGTGAACAAGATCTCTTGTTGTGCTTTCCCATTCAGCTGTTTACCTACCCGGACAGCACCGGCAGCACCTCCAGCAAGAGAAACATCCAGCTTGGTTGGCTTCGCATCTGCAGCCCCATATCGCAGCTTGCAGATGGTACAAAGGATGTTTTTGTACGTGCCAAATGAAACAGAAGAGATCACTGATACTGTGAGGACTGATGCAGACATGCCTTTGTAAAATCCCCAAACCTAGTTGGAAACAGAGGAAGAAGAACACTCTTAAGAGGGAATGGCATGGGAAAGCATCTGCCCAAAAACACTGGCCATACATTGCTGAGCCAAAACTTACTTCCATCTTACAGCTCATCGACAAAGCTAAATTTCATCCTGACCCTTATCCCAACAAATGGTTGTATGTAACTGCTGCCTGTCCTCCCCAAACTGACAGAGGCAGCTCTGTTTCTCTGAAACGAGGATCCGTAACTGGTATCAGCAATTCTCATGAGAGATACCTACTTTTTCTGTCCTGTATGTTTCCTGAATGCAGTGCCAAATCCCATTGTAATGCCTCTCGGTCTGAATTCTCACCTAGGAATACAGGGGCAAGTTTAAAATGCAGGCATCAGATTAAAAAAGACTATCAACAAATGCCATAGCAGCAAACTAGTTAATTAGCCATAAAATAGCATCCCCAAACAATTTAATTTTTTTTAAGAGAAAAACAACCAAATAAAGTGAAATATGTTGATGCCACAAAGATGAAAGTATTATCATGGGACTAGTTTTCTAAGAAGAGGGGAAAAAAGCAAAAGGGCCTGTTTGTTTTCAGTTTGCAGTCAAGAAATAAAGCTCCAACCCGTACCTTCACTGTGTCCAGCGGATAACCCACTGCTGTGCTTAGACCACCTGAAACAGAGCATGTATTGGAGATGGTTAACAGCGCATGTTGCGACAGACCATTTTCCCCCATCGTGGCAAGTCATTAGGGGAACAGCAGAAAAATGCAGCTTCAGAGCCCTGCTGTTCTTGGCACTAGACTTCTCTCGAGCTCCAGCAATGACATTTGAGCCAAGAATGACAGAGCAAAGTGCGCAGATTTCTCTGCATGACCAAGGCACGCTCAGAGGAGGAATTTGAGTGTCAGGGAAAACAAATCAGGAGGAATAACACCACAGTGCAAGCTGGGATGGGGGGAAGCACAGAAGGCACTGCTGCGAGGACAGCTCTATGCATGCCACCAGCTCTGAGGGCTCTGAGCAGCCCTCTGAAAAGGACTCGGCAGGAGGGTTGAAGGCATGACTTGTACAGTATCGGACTGTTTCTGTTCCTCCTCTCAGCTTAGGCGGTACAGCGTCTTTGGACCGTGACCAAGGACCCTCACGTGAGGTGCAGAGCATCCCCACTCACACAAGGGGTCTCTGGAGCAATTTTGGTTCTCCATGCTTGATTTGGAAATATTAGGTAATAAAAGCAGCGGTCACAAGGACATTAATAAAAGAGGGGTGGTCCTCAGGCATTACAAGTTCTCAGCAACCTGTCTTCTTGAAGGCAGTAGAGGTACTGCTGCTGCCTCCTGCATGCCAGGGACTGGACACATCCTGGCTGCACTTTACAAAGCACATCTACAGCCCTGGGTGAGGAATTAGGGTCCACGGCACCATGCCGGACTAAGCCTCTGAAGTTCATCTCCTGCATGCACCGAACACTGCTGCAAAAGCAGAGCAAAGAGCAAAAGCAGAGGTTGCTCGGAGCCCTGGCAGGCCGGTGTCACAGCAGGGCTGGAGGGCACGTGCAGGCGCAGCACAACCATCGGTGCTGCTCTGGGGTGAGACCACCCGCCCTCCGCTGCGCGGGGCTCAGCAGGATTAAGGGGCAGCGAGGGATTAGCGCCCGGCATGCACAAAGCCAGCGTGCTCAGCAGCATGCCCTGCACGCCAGCTGACCACAACTCCCCGCCTGCGGCAGTGATGGCACGTCCAGCATGCTGGGGGGGGGTTGTCAATCCTCTATTGACACCCAGGCTCATTTTGAGACCTGAAAATAGCCACTGGAGTTGGAAACGCATTAATCCTATGAGACAAAGTTACTGCCTTAATGGCAGATAAGGAGAGCAAAAGAGCTCCAACATGGACTTCCCTTGGTTGCAGTAACAAATAGATCACCCGCTGTCCCTGCCTTTACCTCCACTGCATTTCTCAGCTCTGATCTAAATGCATCTGCTGGCAGATGCAACAGATGATAAAGGGTCTGACTAGCTAACTTCCTCCCACTACATCAACTGCCAAGTCATCTGAGAGGAAATCAGGCTGGGGGACGATGGAGCTGTATCCAAGTGAGTTATTTAGATGGAGATCAAGTTCCTAAAAGTGCTGGATGAGCCCTTCAGGGAGCCAGGCAGTCACAGATACAGTGCACATCCCCTGGCTCACAGGTTGGAAGCTGCCTCTCACTGAGTCCTGCTTTAAAAAAAAAAAAAGAAGATACTTAAAAATGTATCAGTTGCTGTGGGCATTTCATTAGGCATGTTCAGCTGTGATTACATAGCTGCTTGGGACCTCTGGAAAGCCCTACTACATTTGGGAAGAAAGCAGCAGCTCCTGGTGTGAGTCACCGGGAGACAATCCCAAAGTGCATTACTCAGAAGAAAACAACCAACAGCATCTTGCTTGAAGAAAAATGAGGTTTGTTCTGCAAAAATCTCTATCAAATCTGCCACCAGATAAATAGCAATGAAGATGAAAAATGGGCCAAGAAGCTACCTTCTGTATTTCAAAACCAAAATGAGATCAGGTTGGAAGAGAGACGGCGAGGAGGAATACACAGGCAGAGTAATATGGCTCCAAGGAGCAATGCCTCTGGTCCGAGCAGAGTGACAACGCACGAAGTCACCCAGGGCCACCTGTACTGTCCCAGATTCCCGGCCATCGGCCAGAGGCAGACTGCAAACGCGGACCCTGCCAGCCAGGGAAGAGCAGCACATAAGTCAGCGCCAGCGTGACTGTGCTGACCTCAGAGGTGCAGTCCCCTGGCCCAAGAACCCCTCCCAGACGGGAGGATTTGGCATCGCATCCATTTCAGATTTCCTGAACCTTAGAGACAGCAGATGCAGGCTGACCAGGGGCACCGTGTGCCTTGCACACCTAAGCCCTGACTTGCTGCACCGGCTCAGGAAGGTAGCAGCTTTGGCTCATGCATATCAGGTACCAAGGCTGTTTTGGGTCAGTGTTCGACAAGAAGTGTTCTCCTTTCTGGAGAAACTGCCCTGTTCACACATTAAGATGCAGAGACAGCAGCAACACAGACAAAATAAAGGAGGTTTGCCCCAAACCAGCCTGTTTCCCATTGGTTCTCAGTTCTAGGGGCTCGCCTTGGTGCCAGCAAGGACCAAACATCTCCACTTAGGAGGAGACCATAAGGCTGAATTTTTCACTGTTCCCACCAAAGTGGAGATGTGAGCACCCCAAACCTCCGAACAACCACAGTCTGCCATGAACTGTGCTCCTTAAGAGTCAAAGCACTCCAAGCGGTTAAGTTTTCAGAGCTGAGGAGCTCAGCCAAGTCCATCAAAGGCTGAGGAAGAAAGGCTCTGCACAGTGTCACGCAATATAAATAGCCTGGGACAAAGATAGCATGACCCACACATGCCCTGTTTGCACAGCAGAATCAAACAAGGCCAGCAATGTATAGCACGCATACGGGAGAGGGATCCTGTGGGACTCCTGCTGTGTAACACTGCACTAGCTGTAATGAAAATAAATGTCAAAACCAGGTGAATGATCTTGGCTGGGTTGTAGTGAGCTGTTTTTATGCCTACTTTATCCGAGATGTTCTTGGGTATCGTGCAGAGGTTGCGGCATTCCCTACACCCACACACAGTGCAGGGTCAAAACTGGATTACTCACAGTCTCTTCACAAGTCAGGGCACTTGACTGGGCAATTCAAGTAAGGAAGGATCCTGGCAGGGTGGCCAACACAACAGCAATCAGCAGAGAGCAAGCAGCAGCTGTATGGAGCCCACCGGGCTGCAACAGCTCCGAGCTGTTGGTGAACACCTGGCTGAGAGGAACAGGGAGAAGCAGAGAGCGTCATCCATGCACTGGATGGGTAGACAGCAACTTCCAAAGACCTTTACTTTGTGAAGAGCTGGGAACATAAGTGCCCCATATCCTAAACAAGCTGAACTCCATCCAGTAACGTGGCCCTGGCAGTGGCCAGCAGGAGATGCTTTAGCTGTAAGGACCAGCAGACAGCCTGTTCCCTCCATAGGTGGACTATTTTATCTACCCTTGGACTGCATGTTACTGGTGTGTAACCTTGCAGCAGGATATAGAGAAGCCTGGGCATGCTGCAGACCCTGCTTCTCTACCACCAATGGGTGAACCTCAGCTTCCCCTTCCCAAATCTTTGCACCTGGCACAAGAGTCAAGTCATCCCCTAGTTATCAATCACCCTAATCGTCAATACCTACCCCCTGCTGTGACCCAGGCTGCTGCTGCAGCAGGGCTAGAAAACATGCATGGGATCATAGGAAAATTCAAGTTGGATGGAACTTCAGAAGGTCTTTAGTCCAACCTCCTGCTCAGCTGTATTGGCCAGGAAGGACATCCTTATAGATGAGCTGCTTTTGAGGACATCCAGCCCCATTTGGTGGTTGTTGAAAGTTTCCACAGTCACTAAGCATGTTTCTCTCACGTTGTTTCTACCTGGAGTCACAGCAGGTCACTGTTTCCTGAGCTGAAGATGCTGAGCTTGTTCCATGGCCACAGAAGAAATAGCTCAAAGGAGATGCACAATATTTGTGCAGGTGCCTGAGCCAGGCTGGATCATTCCATGGGATTCAAAAGGGCAGCATTTCTGCTGTTTTTCAGAGGTGCTTAAGCCATGCTTTGTCCAAAACACTCTGAAAACAGATCAAGGTCACAAGAACGTAATTTACTAAACAGAAACTCTGTTGTTAGCTGTGCTGCCTCTTGAGTTGTTTGATGCACTTCATCTGGGTTTGCAGCCTCCTCGGGAACACGAAAACTGCTTCAGCTCTAACAAACAAAAGCCATGAAATAAGCTCAGCACCAAAAACATCCCAGTTCTCACAGGAAAGCTGTCCCACATCTGGAAGCTGTCCCATGTAGGGGTAGGGCCCTGCCCAGGTACCTTGCACATGTCTATGCACAAGCAGGGAACAGCACGCCAGAAAACACCCCTGTCTGACAGTGAAAAGTTGCATTATCCCTCTTAGAAAAGCCCTGAGCTGGACACAGGTGACAGGATGTAAAATATTGCTCTCAGACACCCTGAGGTCAGCAAAGTGCATCAAAACAAGCAAAGACATTTCTGGTCCCAGCTGGAGCTCCCCAGCCTGCATCCTCCCAGGCTGAGCCTGTTTCCAGGGCACCCATGGGAGACACTTGCTGCGTAGCCGGGTGGCACGCAATGCTGGTGCCCGGGCAGGGGGGCACTGCACAAACCACTTTGCACAGGAGCGGGGGCAGAAGGCTGAGGAGAATCGCCATTTTGAAACTGTGTTTTCAACTCTCCACGTTCCCTTGCAAAAGAACTTTATCCTTAAGTGGCTCAGCTCCAACTGTGCCAATGAAAGCAAAGGAGTCCAAGCAGCGAACGCAATCGTTGCTGCCCCACCATTAACATGAAGTCTCGGAGGAGTTCTGGTGAATCCGTCTGGGATGGACATCCTGTTGCCAGCCCCAGCGCAGGGCTCCCATCTCCTCTGGGTGCTCTGAAGTCAGCAAGGAAAGAGGAGGAGAAAGGCAAGCTGTCATGGAGGGGTTGATTATATCCCACTCTCCCAGGAAGGATCCTTCCCGAGCATGGTCCCCCAGCACCCCGGGAAGTCCAACACCCAAGCAACAGGCACCTCCAGGGCTGGATGCTGCTGAGATGTCAAACCTCACCCCACTTGCACATTTTGTGTGACAAGCAATAAGGGGCTGAAGGGTAAAATGCATCGTGGTCCTTCTCAGGAAATGCACATCTGCACCAGGACCAAGGCTGCTCCTGGTGAAGGAAACTGCCAAATTTCAGCAGATCTCAAAGTGAGATCTGACATGCAGGCTTGGGCTGGGCGTCTCAGCCATCTGGCAGGTTTACCTGGCCTTTCTGGCAGCGGCGACCCCAAGGCTCTTGTCTTGGTATTTGATACTCTGCTAACTCTGACAATTTCAGAAAATAAATGAGACCAGTGGCTGCATTTTGTTGTTTAAAACGAAGCTGTGCTTGAGCAGTACATGCTCTAAAAATGTCTAGAATTAAATCACACTTTTATCAGTTTACTTTTATTTATATATATATACACACACACTTCTATATATAGCTAACCTACTTTCTCCCAGATCAAAGCCTGCTACGTAGCACACCTGCACTAAAATTACCATCACAGCTGCAAATACATCTTAACCTAAGATAATGCAAAGGTCATTCATTCAGACCTTCTTCACTGCAAAAAGCCATACCTCTACCCCTCCCGACTCACAAATCGCGTCCTCAGCCCTCCAGAGCCACGACCCAGACAGCCTGCCAGGACCCCCAGGCAGCAGACACGTGAGGCTTTGCTGTTGGGGCAAGGCTCGTGAGTCTGTATCTGCATGCGACATATTCCACTTTGTCTCTTCCTATCAGAGCTTTGTCCTGTCCCGCTGCAATTATGCTGGAGGAGATTGCAGGGCAATGACCTCAGCTGACCAAATTGCAGCGCTGCCTCTCCCATAGCTCTGTGAACCTGCTCTGATGACATTTTACATTTAATGAAGAAGAATGCACTTTTAACAAGCAGCCCCCATTGAAAGACTCTCAGCTCTGCCATTGAGACCTGCCCATTAGCTGAACAAGAAGGAAACACAGCGACCTGCTTTCATCAACAAGCACTACTTTATGTATTTACCTCCAATGGCCCCGGCAATGAAATCCATCCAGACTGAGTCTGCTGCCTTAATTACCCTGATTTACTGTTAGGGATGTAGAAGAAGGGAGGATACCGGTTCGGTCTTTCCAGAGCACCGCAGGTCCTTCGGAGGCAGGGTGATTTGCAATAAGAATCACCTTCCTACTGTCTTCTCTTGCCTGTGGGGATTGTGAGCCTTGTGAACACTTGATGAATTTGTACACTGGAGGCAGAGACGGGAAGCTTGGAACTGTTCCAGGAACACAGTGAATAAGTAATCCCGTGAAGCCCTGCAACGCTGTGCCAGAGCCGCTGTTCCCAGTGTCTTTCTGCTTGGAAAGTCACAAGGGGTGGTGCCTTGCAGGGTAACGCTGGCTGTGAAGGGGCCATTCCCCGTTGTACTCATTAACCCCAGAAGACAGCCTTGCACACTTGTTTGCCAGAGGACACTCTTGCCCTGCGTCATGGAGAAGTGGCACGGGTCATTGCGTATGAGACGCCTTTTCCCCCTCTCCCAGCCCACCCTTCCTCCTTCTGATGGAGCAGACCCCCTTCCCATAAAGGAAAATTCCTTGTGCCCATCCCAAGGAATTTTCCTTGGCTTTCCTAACCCACACAGCTGACTCTAAACCTCTACCCAGATCCCCACAGACCATTACCTGCTCATTGTGTATACACGAGGTGAAGCCCAGAAAGGAATCCAACCACATACAAAGCGTTTGCTTCCCTTTCAGACTGCAGGGTAGTTTTCCCAGCCCCTGGAGGAGCTCTGCTTCTTCACTTCTTGCTCAGTCTCCCAACACCCTTTCCAATGGCAGCTCCTTGCCGAGTTCAGCGGCGGAGCAGGAATCACTATTGCTGCTGCCCATACTCCAGTGTTTTGCCCTGCAGGGGAGGTGGGAGATGGATTTTGCCAGGATACTAGTCCAGCACCTAATTTTTTCTTCCTAATTTACACCCAGCACAGGGTGTGATCTCAGCAGGGGAAAGAGAAAAGCACAGAGAGAGACCTGCTGGTCAAGGGGAACCAAGAGCTCAAGAAAATGCCGTGTCACCTATTTTTGCACAACAGCCCCATACCAGAGGGCTGCCACATCTACGCGGGAGAGGTTAAGTTTTGCCTGGAGTGAACCTGGAAACTGAACTCACTGATGCAGTGAGGGGCTTGCCAAGTCGTGACCTGAATTGTACTCCTCTTGAAGAGGTTTCCCCGGGTCAGAGCCAAGGCACATTGGCAGCAAAGGGAAAAGAAAATTTCATGGCTGCTGCCCCCCTGGGTCGGCTTCACAGAGGAGCTGAGGACTTTAGTCCCCAGTGCTCTCTCCTGCACATTTCACAAAAACATATTTCTCACTGAAGTGCATATTTTGGATGGGCTGATGTATCAGCGATATATAGCTCAGCTCAGTGAGAGGGCTCAGAGTTTCTGGGAACTGAAAATTAAAGGATTTTTAGCAACTTGGTTCCCATAATTTCTTACATGTCCTTCCCTGAACACTTTCTGCGCTGGAGAGAACAGTTTATTCCAGTGTAACATCATGCAAAGACAGCAAAAACTTAAAACCAGAAGTAAAATATTATCTAGAGAGATAGCAATGTAGCTGCTAAAACAGACTGGGTTACTCAGTAGCCCTTCCTTGTTACACCTGGTGACCACACAGGAGTTATTAACGGTTCATCAACAGTCTGTACGTGCCAAGTGCAGGGAAAAGTGCTGCTTCCACTTCTCCCGCCAGCCATTCCTGGCTGCTGTCCTTGCAGGCCCCCTCCAGCAGCGGGACCGGGTGTACGGGACCTGCTGCACCAGTGACACGTGGGGACAAGGACACTGGGCCCTGTGGAGGGGCAGCCTGGGAGCCTACAGCCTCCTGGTTCCTGCAGGGGTTGGGCAACCTGCCGAGCCGCTCCCGCCCGCGCTGCAGCAGCCACCGCCGCCTTTGGGACCACTGCTTAGACACCACTGTTCAATATTGCTTTTCTGAGAGCTGCCTCCAGGCAAAGTGAAGAAATTCATTATATTCCCGATGAGAAAGTGTCACGATGCGTTCCCTCCCATCACATGGCCGGGGGTGTCACGTGGGGGGGGATTTTTCTACGTATTGCTGTGACTAGTGCAATATCAGCAAGACTGAGACTGGCTGGCATGTCACACTGGCTGACTAAAGTGTCAGGACTAATAAATATTTCTCATGAAATGTCACAAGACCAAGCAAAATTTCTACCTTCTTTAGCTGAGCTGAACAGCTCAAAGGGAATCTTCCTCATGAAACCTTCCGAGATTGTGAAAAAACAAAACCAAACCAAAAACCTTTCCTTTGCAACAGAAAATTAACCCGTTTTTATTATTTTAACCTTCATTCACTCCAACGCTTCTATCAAAATGTTAGTTTCCTTTATATAACACAAAGCTGACTCCAGATTCAAGCATTTTGATAACCTTCTGATAACAGCTTTGGTCACTTCGATGAGGAATACTGGGAGAAGTCATGTTTTCTACTTGACTGGAATTGCTCTGCAAACAGAGGCTGTTCAGAAAGTGGCCATCTGAAAAAAGAATATTTTGGGGCTTGAGACGTTTCACCTTGTCCCGTGAAGGTGTTGCTGGGGGCAGCCAGCTCTGGAGGAATGCATGCACACAGCTACTTCGGGGACATCTGCCTCAACGGGAGCTGAGCAGGGTTAACATGAGCCCCAAGCAAACACAGTCGCCGCTACTGTAGTCTCCAGTCATTTGCTCCTGGTGTTTGGCCAGGACTTAGAGGCAAATAGCATCCACTGTCACGCTTGTCAGCTGTGTGTGACCCGCTCAGCTTGGCCATCATGCAACGGCGGTGAGGGCAGAGCCCTGCGCAAGTGTTGAAATGTTCATGCATGAGCAAGTACGGAGGAAAGTGCAATTCGGCGTGAAGGAAATGCCATCTGAGAAATGAAACCTGTATTACTGCATTTGCTGTTACTTGCTGGCACGCCCCGAATAGTGCAGACCAACTCCCCACTAAAGAGAGCGATCCTCAAGGCAGCGATTAAGCCACCCATACCATGAGTCCTCCTAGAGATGTAGAGTCCTTGAGGTCTCGTCGTTCACGCTTTGCTGAAGGAGCTTCCTCCTTCATCCCCTCTTTCCCAGGTTTCAGAGAGATATACCAGCTCTCAGATACCAGCCTCATTAGAAACACTTACCAGAATCCAGCCCCCCAACACAATAGGTCAACAGAGACAGCCCAAAAAATCCAGCCCAAAGACATCCTGAATTATCAGGAAGATCTTCAAGATCATATACGAGTTGTTCCTATCATGCTTTGACACAATGTCCAAGGACTGACAGAGATCACTGCTAGTCCAGTTTGTAAAGAAACGCCATGGTCCACATCTATGCTGGGATGAGCGAAAGTGCATGGTCTCAAGCCAGGTGGTCTTCTCAAAGCATGCCCTAGGAAATGACAGACGAAACGCATACTTTGAGCCTCCACAAGGGATAGTACTCCACTAGAAATAACTCACAAGTTCTTTCCTCCAGTAGAAAACTGTTTAAGAGCAATTTGTTCAAAATGGGTGAACTTCACAGGGGATTTTGAGAAAGTGGAGGGTGGATGGTGCTGTCAGATGAAAAGACAGATCTGACAATATGAAGCAATCTGCAGGAAATTATGAATCTAAGTGATAGGAAAGCGAGGAAGGCCTTCATTTTGCACAGTGCGCGATGGATGAAACACTCCATTGACTTCACAGGAGGAGGCAGCGTCTGCCCACCCAGGCAGAGAGAACTGCTCCACGGCTAAAGCAGCAGTGGCATTAGAGGACTGGTACAAGTGTATGGAGCAAAAGGAAATGTGGAGGGGGAGGCTTTAGGTAGGTAATCAATGTTAAGTAACATCTTTTAGGTGAGACAAAAAAGCAGGGGCATCCCTTTACCCCTCTCCTTCCACCGATCACTCCCAGGACATCACCAACTCCTTCCATCCTGCAAAGCGAAAGAGAAGCCTGTCCTCTTTTGCCTCGCAACCACCTGCTACCTCGTCAAGCCAGATTTGCTGAGAAAATGTTCCTGCCTTGTTTCCTGCCATAACATGCTGCATTTTCGATTTCCCTCGTGCTATGCAATATCACACTCACATGCATATCCATTACTTCCCGCCCAATCTATTTTGGAAAAATCCTTGACTGAAGAGACTGTTCAAGCAGCGTTACCCCGCTATGTCACCGGGCTGTTTGCACGCTGCAGAGCAGGAAAGGGTGACACCAGCAACGCCGAGCTGGCAGAGCCTGACACTTGGCTCGCGTGGTGGTGGGTGGAAAGGGGGGTGGAACCTCCTGGCTCCAGCTGTGTTGCAGATTTTCGAATCAAAGTGTCTCATTGTCCTTTATCTCAGGTACTAATGAAAAACCAATAATTCCAAGGACTCAAACATTCGCAGCAGGAATTTCACAGCAAAACAAACAACACCGGTAAGGAAACCACTCTGAGCATTGGCAAATGCATCGCTTTTAGCAGGGGATAAGTGATCAGTGATTTCACCTCTGGAAAGCTGATATAGGGTTGTGATGTTTCTACACGCGTTTCCAAGGGAAGGGAAAATGTTAGATTTCCAAGGGCATTGAAGATGATTGCAGTAATTTAAGAAGTGACACAGATTTTCTGTGTGGCTTTGGGCACGTCACTCAATCTCCCTGTACCTAATCTTCTCATCAGCACAACCGGTGTGCTGTATGTCCACTGCCGTGAAGTCACTGCAAGGATTCAGGCACTTCTCAGAGAGCCACAAGTCTCTGCTGGGGAGTAAATCCTGGGAAAAGGTGTAATTAACCCACCCACCCTATACAAACATCCATGTGAAAAAAAAAAAAAATTAAAAATGGCATTGCTCTCATGGTTCTTCTTAAGTGTTATATAACTCTCCCCCCCGAAACCCTAATCTTTACAATAAGAAAGAGGAAATGTGATGGTGCACTACCTCAGTCAACTCCTGTAAAGCATTTTATGTCAGCCGACATTGCTAGCACTTTGGAAGGACTCCTGGCTGTGATGGAGGGAGGGGATGTCAGAACTGTTATTGACTTTCTGACTGCACTTTGAGCCTCTTTCCAACCTCTTGCACATTTTCTGCACTTTAACGAACAGAAGATGTAGTCAGTGACCTGGCAGCAGGCTTGGAGAATCAGGAGCGGAGGGAGGCACTCACCTTCTCTGCCTCTTCTTCCCCACCAAGCAATAATGTACTCTTTATGTGTCATGATGATATTAATGTACAACCCTCAACCTTTTCAGTGGGGGTAATTCAGGTGTTAGGCAGTAAAGCACAGCTGCTGTGGTAGGAACGTGACAAGCCCCAAATCCACTGATGGTGCTGTTGCAGTATCGGTGCTCTCTCCAGTATCTTTTTCTCCAGTATTCTGAAACTGTGTCTCGCTCAGATCTCTGCTGTACACCAGTGAAAAATGCATGAGATGCTACATCATTTTGACTAGCCAACAGTCTTTCTTGCTTTTGGAACTATCTGATTTGATGGGATTTAGCAACCTCAGAGCTACTTGGAAATTTGGAAGAAAACTCAGCTCTAGAATTATAAAGCATTATTATTTAGGACTTTGATATCAGCTGCTAAAATCACATGGGAAAGATTGTTATAAAGATACTTAACTGGCAAACCTGGCACCAATGAGTTCAGAAAAGAGAACTTTTTTAAAATACCAGCATTATTATGAGCTTATGTTAAGACCGGATATACACAAAAGAATTTAAGGTTTTTTATCTTGCAGGAGTGGAAAACAAGTGAAATTACACTGAATTAATTAATGCATTCAATCAAAACCAAAGCATCTCCCTTAAAAATTCTGCTACAAAGCAAGTTTAATTCCAGGGAAGATCCCCATATTGTTGGGGCCAAAGAGCTACTGATACCCATGCTAGCTTGATCAATACTAATTCAAGGATCTCTGCCGTAAATCTTTGTAAGCAGTGTGCACAGTCCTAGTAGAAAGATAGACCCATTTCATCAGCAAACGTTCAATTATGTGCCTCCAGCATTAACCTGTTTTTTTCCATGGGCTTAAGCTGGCGAAAAATTTGAGGTCTAATCCAGAAGTTTCCATAGCTTTTTCAGTAGCATCCCCAGCATTAGCAAAGAGTACCCAGACACCAGTGCTAACAGTACCAGTCTCTGAATATCACATGAAGCTCACAGCCTCACTTATCACTCTCGTCTTTTCCCTGGCGTTAGTTCAGGAGCTGTATGAGCGCCCACCTTGCAGAGTACTTGGGAAGTTTCTGCAAAGGCACATTAGTCATTCTGCCAAGCCTGTTCTTTCAGTTTCTAAGAAATGGGTGCCTTTTCGGTATGACTAATGTAACAACAAACATAGTCCACATGACAGCTGGAAGCCCACATATAACCCAGCAGGAAGATAGGCCAAGATATTAAAAATATGTCTGTACATAAACCTTACTGGCATTGCCGCACAACATACTCCCGTTTTTTTTGGCTATCTCTTCTCATTCATTACTGACTGGTGTGTCATGCTGGGTGTCTACACTGTTGAATAACTTAGCATTTAGATTCAGCTGGAGGCTTGGTCTCCCACTTTGCATGTGGATGTAAATTATGCCAGAGGATTTCAAGTACATGGTGTTGAAAGTACATTTGTACAGTTGTTGGCAGTGAAAAACCATTTGCCTCACAGAAATGTTCCTATAAGAACAGGGTGACTTAAAAACAAAGACAGGAGGCAGGTAGAGGAGGTTCTCTTCCTAGCTCTGCCTCCTGTTCCCCTAGAACAAATCAGTTTTACCAGTTTCCTTATCTATGAAATGGGCATAACTGCACATTTTTACTTCACATAAACAGCCTGAGGCTTAGGATATATTGTCTGTAAATCCAGACTGGAAAATGCTATAAAGATGCCAACTACTGAGTTTTTATCTTCCTTTTCTGAATGATTTCCCAACAGGTTTTGTTCACTGTCACCAGTCACAAGCATATTTGTTGAGTGAATGAGTAATATGCAGAGGGAGAGATGGGTAAAGCTGCTTGGCTGATAGATAGTTACTAATTCAGGTAACTGAACTCAGCGCCCACCCTCTTATCTCAGCATGCCTCTTCGTGGTCTCTGGCATCTTAAAACTGTGCTGCCAAATAGCTTAGCAGTTGGGTTCTGCTGGACACCTGCTCTCCATACAGCTGACTGCAGGCACATGCAAAGTCTTCTGGTCTTCTCCAGGGGAGGTGTCGTGGTTTAGCCTCAGTCGGCAATTAAGCACCACGCAGCCGCTCGCTCACCCTCCCCCTCCCCGGTGGGATGGGGGAGAG
>VYZW01012762.1:36190-49519 GCA_013401315.1 Balaeniceps rex
ATTTGGATCAACTATCTTGGGCTGTGCCCCCTCCCAACTTCTCGTGCACCTGGCAGAGCATGGGAAGCTGCAAAAGAAAGTCCTTGACTAGTCTAAGCATTACTTAGCAACAACTAAAACATCAGTGTGTTATCAGCATTATTCTCCTGCTAAATCCAAAACACAGCACTATGCCAGCTACTAGGAAGAAAAGTAACTCTAACCCAGCTGAAACCAGGACAGGAGGCCAGCAGCAAAGAAACGTGCTCCACCTGCAACAAACATAAAAGGACATAGTCCTTATAATATTTCAGGTACTTTGGACTCTTCTGCTTCCCCAAACATACATAAAAAAATAGTTATCATGTCTTAGCCATCATAGTACCAGCACAGGCCAGAGAATAAAGATGGGACCTATGAAGAGAGAAGAAAAGACCCAGTATGGGGATGTGTTTGTGTAGGTCTGCCCTCTCCAGCCTACTTGCTGACTGCTTAAAAGAAACATGACAGAAGAGGAAAAGATTCAGCAGTTTAGTTAACAGAACTCAAAGTACATATGATCTTTGAAATTAAAGGTAATACCAAGGAAACGACTTTGGACTAATGCCTGTAGGCAGCTTTTTCCCATTCTTCAGTCTGCTCACTTCCCATCTGCTTCCAGGGAAGCACCCAGGGGGGTTGGCTATGGATTTGTATCTCAAACAGAGCACAAGACAACTGACTATGAACAAGGATGGATTCTTCCTCAAAGCGATCATAAAAGTTGTTGACTCTTTTAAGTGCAGGTTATGCTTCTTCCTCTTGCCTTCTCCAACAAGCCAGTATATTTAAAACAAATAACACAACTAAAATGCTCCTCCGCATACCAATACACATGGAGCAGAGGCTGAGACAAAGGACAGAATGTGCATGTCAGAACTTGGCCACTTCTGCTTAAAATGATGAGGGTTGGGATTTCCAGAAGATATGTGTGCCCATTAATAAAAATGTTTCCACTTCACCAGGAAAAACATGGAAAGTTGGAGCTACACCAAACTTTTCAGGGCACTTTACAATTTACAGCATGCTAAGCCACTCCCTTCCTGCAGCACCTCGTAGTCTCTGTCTCTCTCAAGCTCAACACCTCAGATATTAGCTTAGACAGTTGTTCATCAGCCAGGCTCATGACTTGCCTTGGAACAGAAGGGGTCTCACATCCTGGGATCCTGACCAGGACATTTTGGGGAATCACAAAGCCCCTACCCATCAGCAGATCTATAAGCAGAGCAGCTCTGTTTCAACAGCACCTGACTCTTGTACAAACGCATCAGTTACGTCTCATGCTTTGAAACACCAATCTTATCAAGGGATTTTATCAGGCTGGGAAGTTTCAACATTTGATATACAGTACCTTTGAAGCCAGTGGGATAATAACGTCAGAGAATACCCTAAAGCCACCCAAGGTCATAAAGTTAATGGATAATAAAGGCATCCAGTCCCCTATGAATAATGCCTTAGCTGCTCTGCCTTCAAAGACAGCTGCATCCTGAGGATCTGGAGTATCCTAATGACCTGACTCAATAACAAAACACTGAGTGGGCCAATGAGTACAACAACTGGGGCAATGAATACAACAGTGTTTAGGAAAACAAAGAAAATGGACTCGAATCCACGCAAAGGTACTCAGTGAATTCACCTGGAGCAGAATCTTTTTCAGACCCTGGGTGTTTCCACAGAGCAGCTCAGCTTCTAAATTTTTCTTATGTACTTAATATTGTGTCCCAATATTTCTCTCATTTCACCATTTGGATTTATTCATTGCTGCTTTATATGGTCAGCCATTTGGTGAAGCACCAGCTGATCTTCAAGCGTAGTTGTGCTGGACTGCAGTCTCTGGAAAATGCAAGGTTTTCCTTGCAAGCAGTTTGCTAGAGTAAATGTAACGTTCACACAGCTGCATGCACATGGTCTAAATACCACCTAGGTTCACATCATAAACAGGGCACAGAGAGAAAGCTGCTGCCCCAAAGAGTCTTTGAAGAGTGATTCAGGGAGGCCCAAGAAGGTGCTAGGAAGGACAAGCTCAAAATCCAGTCCCAGCTCAAAACAAAAACAGAAACTGATGCATTTTTCTGGGCGATGTGATGAGTACCGAAGTTGTGATGATGCAGCAGTGCATTACCTTAGAAGATAAGGAACGGGCTGAGGGCAGAAGGCTGTATGAAAGGAAATTCTCTTGCCAGAGCTGCCCAAGCCCCAGTGAAGCTCTGGGGAGCAAAGGGGAGACTCCCCCATCCACCACTCTCCACGTTCTAGTGGGATGTGTCTACTGGGACACAGCCAATGGTCGATGCCAGATTCAGAAGCAAACAGAAAGATTTTGAAACACCCGAGCCAACAGCGTGTATTTTATTGCATGCCATTCCCACCAGAATTTCTACAAGTTTATCACAGCTCCACATTTCTGTTCTTTTCCTACTTCACTCTGCTTTTGCCCTTTCTCTTCATGTTTCATTTACCTGCAGTGTTAATTCTGCCCTGCTGCTTCTTTACTCTCCTCCTCATTCTCTCCCCGCCCTGCAACTCTCCCAATTCCGTTTCCCGGGTTTCCGTTCAGGCTCACCTTCTGCCAGATCTTCCGTGGGTGCCATCAAGGGCAGCAGCTGGCCAACAGAGTCACTTCTTGCCACGAGAATGAAGGGGAACCTTCTCTCCTATCTCACCCCTCCAGCATCACCTGCAAAGCCTCTTCCACCTGAACTGCCACCATTCAGACCTAAAAGACAACAGGACAAAGGGAAGAAGGTCTTTGAAGGATGACATTAAATTATAACTTTAACCTTTGCTCTCAGACATGTGGCAGTGCTGCTGCTGTAGGTCCTCTATGTTTCCCAAGCTGCCGTCAGCTCTTTCTTTTCTGCTTTCTCTATCCGATGAGCCTGCATTTCAGCATCCAGCAGGGAAGATAAATGCTCCCAAAGAAAAAGAAAGCAGGGGAAGCACAGCCCCTCACTCCAGCTCTCTAGGGGATGCATCCCAGCCAGTTGTAAGTTATGTTTGGATCCGCCTCAGCAGAATAAAAGGAAAGGCGGTCACAGCTGAGCTGAATCTATGGAGCCTGAAGGGCACAAGGCTGAGTCACGCTCTGAGCCAGAGGCATCACACATCAACAAAGCGGACACAAGATCAGACATAGCTTTTGAACTATCTAGAAAAACAGCCTCAGTGAAGAGGAAAACAATTAATCTGGGTTTCCTTGAGTGTCAAGTTAGCTCTCCTTTCCAAAACTGTATCTGTACTGCACACATAAGGCCCTGGATGAATAGGCAAAATGTCTGGCCTGTGTAATACTACCAAACTGTAAGAGCTATATGACTTCCTTCCCTTTGTCACAAAGCTCCTATGGGAACCACACACAAACATAAGCATCTATATTGACTCACTGTCCCCCCCACATACAAGCTTAATAAACTCCTCTACATTCATACAACATTGCCTCACAAGTGTAACTTGAACTGAAAACAAACCAAAACCCCAAGCAAGAAAAAATGAACAAAAGGGAAACTCCCCAGTGGGACCAAAGCCATGCTCATTCCTTAGTGAACCAACCCTTGAGGTCTCAGACTTTATACCAACAAGCCCTTGATGTTCTCTGTGCTAATTTATAAAGCACCCCTCTGCCCACTTTGAAGTACATGCCTGCTGCAGTGGGGTTCAGTAGCATTGAATAAAACATTCAGTAGCATCGAATAAAGCTCATTAGGAACAGTTCAAGCATGCAGGAACAAGACAGGCCTTTGCAGATTGCAGCAACCTGGGAGGGGCTGCACAAACATTGACAGCGAGATTAGAATTCAAGTGATCTTGACAAACTGGAAAAACATCTGGAAAAAGCAATTTAGCACGAACAGCTAGGAATGACTATGTAGAAAGAAACTGTGTAAGTACAAGATAGGGAATATTTTGGCACACAGCTGATCTACTGAAAAGGGCCTGGGGCACACCATGTGTCACAGGCTGCCCATCGGTCAACGATATCATGTTATGTTATGTAATTGTATGTTAGTTATTGCATTTTATGTTATGTTATGTTATGTTATGTTAGGAAAGGTCTCTTGCCTATATCTGATCTCGTATTCAGAAATAAGAACAAGAGTGTTGTCTGCAAAGACCCAAGGTAATCTCCCATTAGTCACTCAGCCAAGGCCTTAGGGGTCAGTTCAAGGAACTTCAGATCAGCTGAAGAAAGGGGGGGGTAAGAAGAATCAGCGATCAAAAGATAATAATAAATATAATTCAGAGAAGAAAAGACTAAGATTTGAAACTGTCTTCAGATAACCTAAAAGGTGCCTGAAAAGAGAGAGGAAATAAATTGTTTTCCCTGTCCATTTTCGGCAAACATTAAATTTACAAAACATTTCTGGTGGAGAAGGTAATTTCTCTGAGGCAGATTGCCTGGGAGATCGGAGGATTTGAAAAACAGATTAAAGCCACTTTGGCCAGGAATGTTTTAGGCCAAGCTGATCCTTCCAAGCCTTGTGTTAGAAGACAGATGCATATAGCATCTGGACTTTCACCTGCAGAGCTGTGTGCGTGATCGCAGTTCCTCTTGCGTGTGCCAGAGCGGACAAGATTCCCAGAAAGTCACTTCCACATCTATTTGGAGAAAATGTTTAAGGAAAAGGGACTGATTGGGACTTTCTGTCTTATTTCAAGGACTGGCTGCAGCTGTATGGGTTCAGCAAGGTCTAAGGTCCCTGTTAGGGTGTAGAACGGTGTGTAATACAGCAGGGCTGGGCAGCTCCCAAGCCATTGGTGCTGTGGCAAAGGCAGGGCCAGCCTGCCTACCTGCTCTCCAATACCAACTGGCTCTCTCCAGCTGGTACAGGTATGTGCATCAGGGAATCCAAAGCATCCTGGAGACGCCTGGGTGCTTGACTTGGTTTGACAGTGTCTAGAGATGAGAAGGAGCCCAACTGAGTGTTGGGTTGGAAGAAGACACAGGGAAGGTCAGGGATTCATTGAATGCTTTGCATTTCCATCTTATCTGCTTATTAATAGTAATGATGGTCCAAGAGCTGCTAAATCTGGGACAGGTTCTCAGGATTTGTTCTGTAGTAGTAGCTTCAGACCTCCTTGGAAGATCCCTTGTCTTTGTTCGTTTGTGTGTTTTCTTTGCACAGAAGGTTAAAGCTGGCTTCATTTTTAGTATGCTATTCCAATGCAAGATTTTATTGGCTTTATACTGAGCTGCTACACCTAGAAAAGCATTGCCATACCATGGAAAGCAATGCAAAAATAAAAAAAAAAAAAGATAAAAATCAAACTGCTATTCCATTCTGCTTCTGGAACTAACTCTCTAAAAGCTGACTTTGCAGGCCCTGAAGAGATCATGTTACTCTAAACAAAGCTCGAATAGGCTACTTACTGTTCTAGACCACTGGTATTCCCCTTTCTCAGACATTGCCCGCAGAAATAACAAGCAGGGCTCCCTTCTGAAACTGTCAACAGCTCAAGTTTCCCATTTAAAGGCTCTGGCATCAGGGCACATTGAAACAAGGTAATGTTAGTAGGAAAGCAGAGTTAATAGAAAAATAAGAAAAGCCTGAGGGGAGGGGAGAAGTCTCTTCTGCAGGTTGAAGCACAGCAGCAATGTATCAGACTGAGCTCCTGTGCTCTGCCAAGCCTCATGGGCAGCAGGCTACTGATTTGTGGCCTTGACTGTCAGAGGTAGTCTCATCCCCACACTTGCAGCTGAGCCATGGGGGCAGCAGTTAGCAGAGAGCCCACATCTGCTTGCGCAGCCCTTTCTCTCTCCTCTGCGACAACAGTGGGTGGGGGAGTCTGGTTATAGAATCACAGAATGGTTTGGGTTGGAAGGGACCTTAAAGGTCACCTAGTCCAAGCCCCCTGTCATGGGCAGGGACACCTTCCACTAGACCAGGTTGCTCAAAGCCCCGTCCAACCTGGCCTTGAACACTTCCAGGGATGGGGCATCCACAACTTCTCTGGGCAACCTGTTCCAGTGTTTCACCACCCCCATCAGAAAAAATTTCTTCCTTACATATAATCTAAATCTACCCCCTTCTAGCATAAATGGTTACTCCTTGCTCTATCACTACACGCCCTGGTAAAAAGTCTCACTCCATCTTTCCTATAGGGCCCCTTTACATATTGAAAGGCCGCAATAAGGTCTCCCCGGAGCCTTCTCTTCTCCAGGCTGAACAACCCCAACTCTCTCAGCTTTTCTTCACAGGAGAGGTGTTACAGGCATTTCACCCCTATTAAAAGGAGGCACCCGCTCCAAAGTCCTCACGACATCAGCTCCGTAGGCTTTCCAACCACCAGCACCCAGGGATGCCTCACCCAGAAGGCAAGATGCCCCCGGGACAGCCTCCCTGAACCACCCAAACCAACTCTGGGGCTACTGATGCTCCGCAGGAGGGACGCTCTGCCCCTCCCTACCCCCCCAGCCACCACCTCCCCAGCCTCCAAAATTTCTTTCTGCCTTAACTTCTGCTTAATTCTCCAGATGTCGCTGTAAGGGGTTGGGGGGGGCGGAGCCGCCCATGCCCGGTAGTCCCATCCCCGTTCCGCCCTTCGCCAGGAGCCGCCCCGCCGNCCCCTCCGCGAGGAGCGCCCCCGCCGCGGCCGCCAGTGGCGGCGGGCGGTGGGGGGGAGTTGTCCCGCTGCCCGCCCCTTCGGAGGCGCGGCCCGGCCGGGGACGGGCGGTAGAAAGGGCGGGCGGGCGGCAGGCGGCGGCAGTGCGCGGAGCGGTATCGCGCAAGGGCCGGGCCCCGCCGGGGAGGGAGCCTGCCAGCATGGCTCTGGATTTCCTCGCGGGATGCGTCGGCGGTGAGGAGGAGGGGGACTTAAAAAAAANAAGAAGGAAAAGCGAAGACAAAACGATGAGAGGGAGAGAACAAGAAAAATAAAAAAGGGGGAAAAGGAGGGGGAGGGGAGAGCTGGGCGCGGCGCTTTTATTTTGGGAGGAGAGAATCGCTTTGGGCACGGGGAGCGATGAGAGCGGTCGCCCCACTGCAGGTGGGGGCCGGGGCCGGGCAGCGTGGCGGCGCGGAGGGCGGCCTCGGGGACTTCCCGCGGCGGGGGGTGCGGGCCAGCCCTCCCCGCGGCCGTGCCGCAGCGCCCAGGTTTGCCCGAGGCGGCTGGAAACGGGGGCTGGTGGGGAGGGAGCGCTCTCGGGGTTAGCAGAGGGGCGGCAGCAGGCTCAGGGACCCCGCTGACCTGGAAATATCGGTAGCGGGGAGCTTTAACGTGAAGAGGAGGCGGCGTATGCTCATCTTGCTCTTCCCTGTGCATCTGCTTACGGCCTTCCTTCTTCTATTTTTAGCACTTGGTAAATTGTGTTCAGGAGATTTATTCTCCTGTGTTTTCAGTTATTTGCGTTTGCTGTTCTCCTTGCCAACCTGGCAAAGAGATTTTTTTTTTTTTTTTCCCCCTCAGCTTCTATCTGACTTCATCCTAGTGACCCCTGCTTGCCAGGGATCCCGCATGGCCAGTTAGGCCACTGGTCTTTTCATGCTGAACACAGTGCACATTGCTGTTTTTGTGACTTAGACTATCTTGCCACTGTGCTGGCCTTGAACAACCTGGACTACTCCATCCTAGAGTGGGCTTTGTATTTCTGCCACATCTTCTCAGGGAGAGTGGGTCTCTTTCTGCAAATGTGAGAAGGTGCACTGAAGTGCTTGTAGCTCTTGCTGTCAGTGGTCATAAATGGATTGAACTTCCAGTTTTGGTCACAGAAGTAGGGAGCTAGAGGATCCCTTGCTTCAGCCAGTACTTGTGTTTTTCAGTGCAATATGCATGTATTCAGATTAGTATAACTAATAGGCCTGCATGTAACTTCTAAAAAGTCCTTCGATGCTAGAATAAAGCAAAGGTTTTTGGTAATGCATGGTCTTTCTGTAGGTGCTACCATCACATCTGGAAAGGCTGTGGGCAGAGAGCAGGCATTTTCTTCTGCCTTTAGAGAAGCTTCCAAGTTTTCTATGCTTCCACAGAGTGGCACATCCATGAAGTATTTTGCTTCAGAGGAAATCTGCAATCTCTGCCCACTGGACTTGCCTTGGGCTGAGGCCAGGAATCGCTGCTGAACATCCCGTATGACGTGGCACACTCTGTAGTCACACACCTCGACCCCCGCCTTGGGGCTCAGAAGCCTGACAGGGGCATAAAGGCATGTAGTACTGGCCTGAAGGACTGAACTGTAGATCTCTCGCCTTCTGACTGGATAGGATGCTCTTTAGCTGGCCTGCCAGTAACGCTGTGCGCTTACACCTCAGGCTGGTGGTTGTGCTTGGGCTACTGTAGCCCCAGACCCAGGAAGAAAACTGAGTCATAACCATGGTGTGTTTTGTTTCAGGAGCTGCTGGAGTGCTGGTAGGACACCCATTTGACACTGTTAAGGTGGGTTGATTATGAAATACCTTTGTCTCTAGGTAGAAAACTTGAAGTTTTTCCAAGGAGTGGAGGAGGAAAAAAAAAATCCCCAGACACTGTAGGAACATAAATCTGTGCTGGAAAGCTTGGAGTGAGCCCCTTCAACCATTGTTTATAGATTTGCAGTCTCCAGCTCTTCAGAAGTGAAAAAAATTCTCTGTATGTATGATTCAACCCATTAATATGACAAACATTGGCCTAAACTACAAGTTCATCAGTGCAGTAACATCGTTGTATTTGAAAATGCGATCCTACATTTAACTTAGTTTTGTTCTAAGCTTGCTTCTCTGCAGCTGTTTATCACTAACTACTAAAACTGCCTCTCCCTGCATTTGTAACTCAAACCTACTTTGTTACTAGGTTGAAAATTTGTGTTTTGTTTTCCCCCTCAAGCTCTCCTACTTACTCCTCAAGCATTAATTTGTTACACTAGCCAAAGGGTGTAAGCATGAAGCCTGTCTGGGGCCTTTTTCCTTCCTTTAAGTATTATTATATATTTTTATGACTTTCCAAGTTAAAATGGATTTCCTGATAGCCACTTAGCTGTATGTATTATGCATACTAAGGGTAGCTAAGTTCAAAGCTAAGATTTGAATCTCCTGGAGGCCCTTCAGCCAGGACTCCCAGGGGTCCAAGCCCATTTTTCAGAATGCGATGACAACTTAAGTCACTTCTTGGCAGCCTTATCCAAAGTCTCGCAGTAGAAGAATAGAAGAAGGAATGCCAATATATTCCCTGCTAAATTAATACACCAGATCATTTGACTGCACCAGACAGCATGCCACTCGCTAGAGCTATATTTGGAATACCTCTACCTTGCTGAATTTAGATATGCAAAGGGCCGATAGCGTTACCGAGGTCACCACCATATTCTGTATTCTAGCACACGGTTAACTTAATGCAGATTTTTCTAGCTAGTGGATATTAGTCCTTGACAGACAAATGCAAGCTGCTCAAATAGTAAAAACTGTATGTATGTTTCTCAGAGTATGGTAAATTTGACTGTTAAGTAATTGGGTTGAATTCTAGTATATATTTTCAGGAATGGTGTTATCCAGACTTGCATGGTTTTTTATGGTGGTACAGGGCCAGCTGTCTTTTTCTCTCACCCCCATCCTGCCAAGTTTTACACACTTAACTTCAGGTGATGGGTCATTTCACTGAAGCCAGCAAAACTGCTAAAATTCTATGCTCAGACTAGAGTACAGCATGTGTGGGTGTTTTTTTGGTTTTTAAAGTGGAACAGCTTCTAGTGCATGGAAACTAAACTTTTAAGAGTCTGGAAAACTGGGGCTCCCGTGCTAGTTCCAGAAGATGTATTAATGCAAAATAGATGTGTTGGCTTTAGAAAAAGTATCTTGCTTTACGATAGAGCAAATAGTTTGTTTCTGGATTACTTTAAATGTTTTATGAAATCCAGTGTGGCACACTATATTTTCATACCCATTAGAAGGTATTATAAGCATTTATCTATTTTTTGTTAGAGAAAATGCTAACGTTTGTGTTATTAGCTGGCACAGTCAACACTGTATGTGGGAAAACTAACACTATAATCAGTCTTTGGAAGAAAAAAAAAAGACATTGCATAACTTGTTGTGTACGTATGTGTGTTAAGAATTAACCCTTTTTATAATTCTGCAGTGTTTAAAGGGCTAGCTGGTAGTCACCTTAGACTGTAAGTTTTTAATATAACTGAACAATGGGAAAGCTGCTTAGATAAGCCAAATTTTTACTTCTATCTTGTCTTTTAAGCTCTTTTTTTGGCCAGTGATCATGTTTCACAAAGCGGGGAGGGGGATGGTGGGACACACAGGGAGAGATTAAGCTGGTGAAGTCACCCTGCAAAACCCACAACTGAGCTGATCTCAGAACTGGCAAACTCATTATCCCTGGTTTGTTGATGTAATGTATAAAATTGCTTTTTTGCTTTTAACTGCCTTTACTTTCTGAGCTAGGGGCTGTCTTCATTAACAGCAAAAGTGTTACTTTGTTGTAGATGACAGATAAGCCTCATCACGGGAGAGTTACCTAGTAAGTATAGCCCAGGTGAACACTTCTGTTTCTCTCAGTCTTAATTTATTCCCAAATGTATTAGTTCAAATACAGATCTAAAAGACTTATGAAGCTTTTTTTCCTTTTTAGTTTTAAACTGATGTGTCCCTCTTCTACAGCTATGGCATGGAGGGAGCGGGGTTTAAATATCCCTTTTTTTTTTTCATGAAAAGTCTTATTCTGAACCTTCTTTCTGGTATGCATTTCTGGCTATATACACTTCCACACACAGTGGCTCTAAAACTGAATCTCAGGCACACTGTTGTTGAGGTCTTATCCACTATATATTCTTGGAGGACACTTTCATTGCTCAAACACTTCTAAATCACTTATTTTGCACATTATTAAATATTTGGACTGTTTTGGGGGTGTGGTGGTTTGGGGTTTTTTTTGCTTAGTCTTCAGTACCTTTACGCAAGTCTTTAGTGATGGGAAGTTACAGTGTGTTACTGTTGGACCTAAAACCTTAGTAACAGTGGTTTCAAATAAGAAGGAAGCAAGAATATTGTGCAATGAATAGAACAGAGGGTTAAATGTTGCACAATTCATCCTTCCTATAGTTGTACACACTAAATAAGAGCTTGTTGAATATGGCATTAATATCCATAAATAAATGAAGTTTCATACACATTCATTGCCTGACCTGGCAGTTTGCTAGTGTGGGTACCCCTGTGTGGTCATCACTGTGCTCAAATAAGAGCTGGTTTTCATTCCTAGACCTGGAGTGTCAGTACTTAACTTCCTAAATATTTTATCCTACAACAAGGCTTAATTGGTCAATATTTCACAAATTATTTAGACCAAAAGTAGTGGGAGGTGTATGCCACCAGGAAGTTCAGCCTATATACAGAACATGACTAATTCTAAACTACTAAAGACAAGTGTATAGAAAAGTCAGAGTAAAGGTCCCTAAGCTGCAATTCTCCCAAAGCCCATACATGTAGAAGTCCCCCGACTTCACACACGGCATTTGAAACAATAGCAATAAACTATAAATGGAGTAAAACCTTCCTGTTGTGCAATTCGGACAGCTTGTTAAGATTTATGACTTTGCTTGTGGGTCTGCTTCTTGAGCAGTTTTAACAATCTGCCTGCCCCCCCCAAATGTCACTTTGAGTAACAAAGGATTTATTTTCTTTGAATCCTACCATAAGCCTACTTTTAACTCTGAGAAGTTTTACAACCCTCTTCCATCTTGGAAGACCTGAGGTGATCTCAGCCTCCCAGAACAGCTGGCATACACTAACATGTATACTAAAAAGACACTGAAAACTAAAGCTTTGATTTACAAAACAAAATGACATGTTGTAGTAATATAAAAAATAATGGAAAAGCAAATAATTTATTTTTTGCCTCAAAGAAAGCTAATCTAAATATAGAATTCTGACAAACCATGTCCCCAAATCCTTTTCTAGACCCACATCATCTTATGAGTCTTTCATTGTTGTGGTGGTGTTTATTATTACTTTAGGCAAACAATGATAAAAAGATTTTAAAGTCAGAAATCTTTCCCACAGACCTGATAATCTTTTCTTTTGTTCAGAGTAAGAGTCTTGAAGTTTTTTGCCCTGGAGTTGCAGCAGCAGCATTAAATGGTTGATAACCACCTTTTCTGAGGAACATTGCAGCCCTCCACCCTGGAGATCAAAAGCAGATTTCCAACTTCCCCAATCCAGTGAAACCAATTTATTGAGTTTATTGCAGTGTAGGGCTTTGCATGAACAAGGTAGCCTTGAGACTTTTTTTTTAAGTGTGCTGAGGACAAATTAGCAGGAAAAAACAGAATTGGGCTTTCCCATTAAAGGTTAAAAAAAATCTAGAAAAAGGGCCTGTCTCCTAATGTCACCAGTTGCAGTAGCATCTGTCTGTCCAGCACAACATAACTTTTCCTAAACTGACAGGGTAATTGATTACTGACATTAAAGGTTTGAAATAGCCACACCCTCACAAATTGTTTGCGTTCAACAGGTTAAAAAAACCAGACGAAAATGTAAAAGGACAAGCGGCTCTTTATTCCTTTCTTTATGCCAAATAAGAAGTCTTAAGAGTCACTTCCCAGCTACCCTCTGAAAAAGATCCGATCTCAGTGAAGGGTCCCAAGTCTGGTATCCAGAAACGCTGTGGGTGGTGGTGTTGAAAGTTTCCATCCTTTTAAAATTATCCTTATTTCATGCTTGACTTGTAAATAAATTTTTATAAAATTCTATCAGGTTTGTACAGATATTCCTTAGGGCAAACAGAAGTATTCTTGGCAGCTAAAGAGCGTACTTATTGTAGCCAGTACTGGAAAACTTCAATCTGAAATTCTAGATAAGTGTACCCTGTTGTACTTCCACATACTGTTTTTCTAATATTCACGGAAGTTAATAATCCTCTTCCCTTCATGTTTTCACCCCAAAAATTAATTCAAAACACTTACAGAACATTTTTAAATTATTTTGCCGCATATGGCATTCCAATGTCCGGCCTGTGCTCTTGCATATACATTGCCATAGCAAATCTCCATATATGTACAAGACACTAGTTTACCAATTAGGCTGCTCTTGACATAAAAATCAGTATCTCGTACAACTTTTTATAGGTTCGTCTACAAGTTCAAAATGTAGAGAAACCTCTCTACCGTGGGACCTTCCATTGCTTTCAGTCCATCATAAAGCAAGAATCTGTAAGTACAAAATTAATGCTTTGCATATTTTGTATCTTCATATATTTTGTATCAGAAGGGTCAGAAAGCTCTTAAAAAAAAAACCCTACAAATACTGACGATCAACAGATAGGCATACTCTGAACCTCACCTGACCATAGGGCAGATATTGTAGCGAGAAGTTTGCCAGAAACTTCATGAAGAAGGTCACT
>VYZW01012767.1:5350-18048 GCA_013401315.1 Balaeniceps rex
ATATACAAATCAACTAGCACGAAACTGCTTGGTTGAAAGGGTCACCACAATTATGTAAAACATGAGTATTAACTATAATTGGGATAGTTTGCTAATACAATAAAAAGCTCTGAACATGAGAAAAGTTATGCTCACAGCAGTAGCTATCACTTTCTAAAGTAAGAATTCATGGATGAAATGACATGAAAAAGATGGTTATAAAATTTTAATGGAATGATAAAAGGCAAAAGTCAGCCTCTCAGCTGAATTCTTAAAATCCCTATATATCACAATCAGCTCCTTAACTGTAAAATCAATGTGGAGTATAACATGTTGTCAATGTGGTCGTCACTGGAGGGAAGACTGCAAAGTATGACAGCTACACAGCTCAGCCTGACAACGATGAAAATAAAATCATAAAGCTTTTTACATGGATGTAATTGTTTATAAAAGTAACTACTGAACATGGGAACAGTGGGCATCTTTTTCCTTAAGATTCTTAGTTCATATTTCAAACCATTTCATTACAGCATTAATACTAGAAGGTAGTTTCATTTTGGCAAATGAAATTATCTTTTATGGCAGGCTATTTTGCTCATCTGCTTCAAAAGTTCAGACTCGACTTAAAATGAACGCCTGTTTTCTATATTCAAGACACAGCTATGACAGTACCTACCGCTCTTGTAACTTTTATTAGAGCTTTCTCAATCAAGAACAGAAATTTGGTTTCCGACGGAAGTCTGGAACTTTAAAGAGCCATTTTCAAAGCTTTNCCAGGGGAGCGAGGAGTTATACTCTCATGGATGTATTTTGGGGGGATCTATACTTTCATTAATATATTGAGACATGTACCTGGACTACTGCCCTTTAAAGCTAATGAGAAATACCTGATTTGCTGGGAAACTCTCTCACTAAGCAGAACAGAAATTCTGTGCCTTTTACTCTTGACTCATTTACTCTTTTCAGGAACATGGACAATGAATACATATTAACATATTAACAAAAAGTGGTGTCTTTCATATACTACCGACTGTATCTAGCAAAAAATCCAAACTGTGTAGCTCTAAGCACAAGGGACCGCAGGAATCTTTTATCACATCAGGTCACAGAACACAAAAGTAATTTAGCTGTTCATGCAATGACATGCAGTCCATATGAACCCCTTCAAATACATATTAAGAGCCGTCTTCAGAGTATTCAGACTTTTTGCCCTTTACTGCTCCAAATGCACATTGGTTACAGAACCTCAGCCTACCAGTTAAGAAACTTCTTCTAATTCCTAATCTATAGGCATGCATGGGCAGCTTGTACTATTTATCATACGATCATCATATCATATCTGCCATGATACTACTTCAGCTTAATTTCTTCTTCTGTCCTTTTGCTATTCACCCTGTTGTGTATTTCACATGACTTTCTCTTCCCTTTATCACTTCACCTGGTTTTGTCTTCTCTTGCTTCAGTTTCCGTTTATCTTTCTTGAGCACAGGTGACCACATTCATGTCAACTAACTACAGATTAGTTTATATGCCTAAATTATATGGACCTAACCTACATAGCTAAAGTAGGAGACTTGTCTTCTCAGACAACGAATACAATCAGCAGAGAAAGCAAGCACTTCCAAAAACTGAGAACTTCATCATCTACCCTCTTGTCCTGCATTGCCTCTCTGTATTGTCTACATAAGGAAGCTTTAAGAGAGGCCTCCTCCTCTTGGAACCAAAGCTTTGTGGTAAGCATGCCAGAGGAGCACACCCTAGCACTATATAGGATAGGAATAATGCTCCCCTGTTTTGTCAAGAAATAGTTCAGCTGATACATTGCAGGAGCTCTCTCTTTTTTTTTTAATTGTCTTTTTTTTTCCTAGCAACTTCCATACATAATGATCTCAAGCGACTACTGCGTACTTTTGACATTACTTATTGTGAATAAACATCCGACTGGCCTATAACTTCCTTATACATAAAAGAGATGGACTTGCAGTCACTTATGTAAGAACTAAAAAATAAAAAAACAGACTGCCTGATAGGCAACTTGCAAAACCTTCTCTCTCAACTACTGCAAGCCAGGCACTTATAAAAGGGCTTCAGTAAGAGCTCTCTATACTGGAATCATACACTGACCCATGGGACTGAAATGTAGCCAATGTAGAGAACGTGCTGGTGACCAAGACGTCCTGCTGTACGCAACTCATTGGACTGCAGACAGTTTCTGGGACATTCAAAAGAAAAGAAAGGACCAAGCAGCTTTTCTCTGAAGTAGCAATTTTGTTATATTAAAACTTGTCCAAATCAAGATGGATTTTTCTCAAGCACTAGAAAAAGCACATTTCTCATTTGGGAACTATCCGTCTGATCAAAGATCACACCGTGTGGATTGCTACAGCCGATATAATTTTGTGAATCATAAAGCTACACCATAAGAACGCAGCAGCTGCCATTGGGTCAGCTGCAGGTAACCATAACGAACTTCATTACAGCTTCCTTCTCAGATAGCTCAAAGACTTGCCATAACAAAAGGAAAAACTTAACTGATATCTTATTTTTTATACCTAGAAAATTTCTTTTTATTTCTGAATGCAATGCATGAAATTCTGCTCTCAGTTCAATGGTACATACTGACCTCTCAATGGTCAATGATTACATCGATTGAAAGAGAGTTATCTTAAATTTACGTTCAAGTTACTGAAAGCAAGATCTAATCCAGAAACTTCATCAACTATTTGTCTGACAGTAAATAGTCTGTGCTATACTGACTAAGATCACTGGCACAAACATCTTTTATTAACACATGTTTAGCAGGTTTTAAAATATTCATTGGATATGTACATTATTGTTATCTGGCACAGGCAGGTTAGACTTTAAAAAATGCATGGAGTCAGTTACTAGTGCTATACTCATGTAAATGGAAGTATTTGAAAATTATTTACAGCATTTTTCTTGCATTAAAAAATACCCCAAACCTACTAATCTGTATATTAAGACATTTTATTATCAGATACAACAGAGTTTTATAGCAGCATTTGCTAATTATTTCTTAATCATTCCTAATATCCTCCCTAGTTTACTAAATATTTATCATAAATAAAATATAATATGCAGATATATTGTGAAATCATCAGCTTGTATTAGTAGAACTCTATTGACTTTTTAAATGGATGTACTGATTTACATCTATTGCTATCAGGTGTGTGTGCACATAAACACACACACATGCATATATTTTATTCCCACAGACATTTTATACTTTGGTGAAACCAAAAAAGACACTGCATAAAATTCCATAAGAACACGTGTACACACATATATTTCAACAGATTAAGAGATACGGGAAATTTCTACTGTCAAATTATACTTTAAAAAGTCAAAAGTCTATTGGTTAGCAGGGCCAAGAATTAAGTGTACTTCTGCAACAAGCTGTCAGTACAGGCAGTTTTACAAGAAACTTGTTGAAACCTTGACAGAAATACTGCTTATACCCAATGCCAATCATTCAGTCTTAAGCAATTGAGTTGAATATCCTTTCACAGATGGCAGCCCTCCACAATGACACCAAAACCAGAGTCCTTTGTCACCACTGAAAGTTGGGTTTTTTTTTGTAAATTACAAGGGTTGTTAGGTACTGGGGACACATCAGCATGTATTCTTTGGCAGTATCAATGCAAATGGAAGAGGACATTTTAAGGCAAATAATTTTCCCCTTGGAGACATGGAGTTTATAACTGAACTACAAAAGTTCATTTTAAGCTAAAGAACAAGACGCAGCATCAGAGCTGAAAAGGTGAGTTGTTAATCTCAAAATATTTTAATTGCATAAACATTGGCAGAGGCATTATATTTTCTTTTCTTCTTCTTCAGTTTCCTTTGGCAACATTGTCCTGGTTTCAGCTGGGATAGAGTTACTCTTCTTCCTAGTAGCTGGCATAGTGCTGTGTTTTGGATTTAGTTTGAGAATGACGTTGATAACACACTGACGTTTTAGTTGTTGCTAAGTAGTGCTTACACCAGTCAAGGACTTTTTCAGCTTCCCATGCTCTTCCAGGTGCACAAGAAGCTGGGAGGGGGCACAGCCAGGACAGCTGATCCAAACTGACCAAAGGGCTATTCCATACCATATGACGTCATGCTCAGTATATAAACTGGGGGGAGTTGGCCAGGGGGCAGCGATCGCTGCTTGGGAATTGGCTGGGTATTTGTCAGCAGGTGGTGAGCAATTGCATTGTGCATCACTTATTTTGTATATTATTATTATTATTATCATTCTTTTCCCTTCCTTTTCTGTCCTATTAAACTGTCTCTACCTTAACCCATGAATTTTACTTTTTTTTCCGATTCTCTCCCCCATCCCACTGGGGAGGGGGAGAGTGAGCGAATGGCTGTGTGGTGTTTAGCTGCCTGCTGGGTTAAACCACAACAAACATCTACCTTCCATACTAACTTAAGGCATTTTTGCAGCCAGGTTTTGCAGAGGGTAGCACTTCATGCTAGTGTACAAAGACGATCCAAGTTCTATGCAGCAGGCAACTTCTACATATATGTTCAAGAAGACTATATAGGAATGCATGTCCTGTGTAGGCCTTCTGCCCTATTCCTAACTCCCCAAAAGAGAATTTTAAAATTCTACACCTACTACTTTGCAGAAAAATTAATTTTTACATATACTAACAAGTGATGACTGTTAAATGCATTTCTGTGCTCCTCCTATCTAAAATGAATCAACGCTATGTGAACTATCTGACCAGAACTAATCATTGCAATTTGAGCAAAATAGTCATAGGAGACTGGTTGCATATAGACCATGAATGTAGACAAGTTTAATAATATTGTATCCACTTTTGGTAACAAACAATTACAAGGAATTGAACCTCAACGAAGATTTTCACAGGTAGATAACATCTCCAGTATGTAAAGACCAAGTCCAGAACTTACTTTTGTTAGGTAATTACTTATAGGTAATGTGTTCATAGAAGCGTTTATACTTTTGGAGCTTAAATGGATTTATCAGATAAGTTCCTGTTGTGAATTATTTGCCCAGCTTCAAAGAAAAATGTTTTACAGTTGTAGGAACACATGTTTTCTTCTGGATGTTTTCTCAAGATAGACAGCTATCCACTTAGAAAAGGGACTAAAATGAAGTTGAGTCATCAGCACTGAATATTTGCTACAACAATTGCATATGAGCATCAGGTTAAATTTACAGTCTGAAATGCAGATCTCATATCAGCGTAAAATAGCGTAAGACCACAAGGTACTTTGGTGTGAAGGCAGGGGAAGCAACATAGTAATGAAACCAGTAATGAAACACCCCCCACCCCACCTCCGCCTTTTTCTGCTCAGAATGACTTACTTTCTTACTAAACAAGATATGACAAGAAAAATCTCTTTAGAAAATACTTAATTTCTCTAAAATTTGGTACAATGGGGTCATCCATTACTGGTTAAAAAAAAAGCGGCAAAGAATATATTTGAAAACAACAGAATTTTCCAAAAAGTGTGCTATTAGATATCCTGCCACATTGTAAGAGAAAACTAATAGCTCAGTTTCTTAAAAAAAAGCTGGAAATTATGTATTTTGCATATGCATTATGTACAACAAGCTCAAGTTTTGTCATATGTTTCTGCTTACAGATAGTATCAGGTGCAAAAGCCTACTCTGCCAACTAAATGGCTGTATCTATATGGTGATACCTGTTTGTTAAATCAAGGGACTGTTGAACAAATTATATGGAGTGAGTCTGCAGAATGTAGAACTATTAATGAGGAAAGTGATGGGACCGGCAATGACAAACTCAATTTCAGACCAGTAGATCACCACTTTGAATTAACAAAGATCACTGGGAATGAAAAGTTCTGTTCAGCTGTGGTACAGCTTAGATATTCTCAACACAGAGATAAGACAACTGTCATACACTATTAACTTCAACTTACTTTCTCTGATATGACTGAAATCAGAATCAAGTCCCTGAATATAAAGGAATACCACTTACAAAGCTGTACTTACCAGTGTATCTTAAACTAACCATATATGAACACATATGCATGGAGGGATATTATATAAAGAAATAAGATACAACTTCATAAAACATATATTTAAATATTCATGTTTTATGAAAATCTAAGACAACAGATACTTGATCCCTTAAGAGTTATTATTGCAAGTTAATATTCAGGAAGGAAATACATTATTGCTATTTAACTGAGAAAGCTAGATAACCAAAAGAAATTATGTGCAATGGCATCTGAACTGTTATTTATATTTTCTGCTAAAGGGAGTTAAATAAGACTGCTTACTGTCCTCTGCTGTAGTCATTGAAGTCCAGTTGCTATAAGCATTGCCATAAACATTGGAGACAACCACTCTCATCTCATACTCAGTGTATGGCTGAAGATCTCCAACCCTGTGTTGTAAGGAAGCAGTAGGGCTGGAAAGCAAACTGCAAAGAAAAGCAGCATGAGTTACATTATTAAATATCCCAGCACCTAAAGAAAGACTAAAACATTACATGTCTCATAACAAAACCAGCCACCCTAATGGTGAGCCATATTCACGATAACAGGACTTTTCTTGCTCAGCAGTTGATGGTGGCCTTGCTATGGTCTGCGTACTCTAAAATGTCACCAGCAGAATGCCTCCGCCGCATCTGGAGTCGGTAGCTGGGTGCGCCTGGGGCGTTGTTGCGAACTGGTGTAGACCAGACAACCTGAAGACTGGTCGGAGTGGCAGATGAAAGCCTTGGAGGCATCACGCCATCTGGAGCTGTCGAAAAACATGGATGAATTAGAGCAGAGAAAACCATGGAGAACATATGCCGGGTGGAAACAAAATGCTCCATATACTGGAAAAACTGTTCCTCAGGATCAACAGCAATGTTAACATGGTCCATTTAGTTTAACATTTTCACTACTGAACAATGATGCTATTTCTTTATTTTCTTCTTTCCAATACAGTTACATGAATATTACTTTGCTAAAAGCAAACCTCCAAACACCAGAAGTAATTCAGAAGCAACATATTCTCTACCACCTGTTCAAATATTATCTACTTCTCCTTGTGCCCAGCTCTGCCACCCTGAGAAGTTAAAGAAATGCTTACAGAAATGTTACCCAGCAAAAGTAAAATTGATCAGACTTTTTATTATTCAGATACCTTCTCACCCTTATAAATTAATAATAATTTTAAAAGAAAACAGCAGAAATTTTAAGGGAAAAAAGGTCTTTAGGTAGAAATCAAAATAGATTCACTGAAGTGTCAGTCTCTAGCCCACTGTTTTGTTAAGGAAATTAATTTTTATGAAGTCCAGGAACTGCAGATCAAAATCTGTCAGTAATGATACCACCAATGACCTTTAACTGCTGCAAATTTCACTGCATGCAGTAAAAAGAACTATGCCAATTTGCACCCGTGAGTTTATGGCCTTGTTTTTTCTTTGAGAAGAAAACAATCTGTTGAAGAAACTTTCTGTATATAAACACATCTGGAACTTTTATATATAATGCATGTCTGTAGCTGTAGCTCTGTAGCTCTTTTCCAGAGAGTTAAAACACTGGAAAGTTACTGCCTTTGTCATTTAAACTCTTGTATAATAGTTTTGCTTTTCATGGTCCAGTAGTTACCATTTGCTTCTTTCTTTGGTCTTTCCAACAGAAATTTTTTGTTGCTGTTATTTTCTTCCTTCTCTCTATTGGAAAACACAGTCTCACAGATCTGTAACTTAAGGTGTAGTTGTAAGTCTTAGGGCATAAGTTGTAAGATGAGCGAACAGTAATTTACAGTAAGTTTTATGATTTTCATTTACCACCTCTGCATGAGGTTACTAAGAGGAAAGTTACAGACTTTGTGATACACTGTCTGAATCGTTCTCTCCCTGAAACAGATAAAAGGATGGCATTGGCTCAGAAAAAAAAAAAATCATCAGTCATATACAATAGTTTTTATTTGTACTGACATATATACAGAGATATGTGAACTAGTACCTGGCTGTTTTACTCTGATTATACATACTTATGACTGGGGAACTTCAAAATTCTTCATCTGCAGCTCCAAACTGTATTACATAGAAAGGCACAAGACATGGCTTGCTCCAATCTAGAGACTTGTTCCCTTTCGCTTAAGTTCAAGGTCTGCCAGTTCTCATAAGAAATTTTAGTAAAAGCTGGCTGCTGGGGTACCTGAGTTATTACCAGGTATTTTACTGCTGAGAATTGGCCCCTAGCCCTGCAACGCTCCTGTTTTTTTCAGGACAAAATGAAGTGGAACAGGATCTCCAGCTTTCCTCACTCCCTTCCTGTCCTCTCTGTTACCATGAAAAAGACAACATAAAATTTTTGGGCTTGAGCCAGCCTGGTTGCCTTTGGATGCTCCCTCCTGCTGCTGCTACCTAGACCTAGGCAATAAGGCTCCAGTAAAACCCAAATAAACTTGAAATCTTCCTGTTTCCAAATCCAGGAGATGTCTCAGACTAAGAAAATTCATGGTCTGCAAATCCCTTGCCAACACCTTCAAGGCCAATCAAGAGTTTGTGAGCACCTCAACTCAGAGGGAAGAAGATGGCTGATTTAACTTGAACAGCCCCCAACATCCCTCCAGCTGAGCCGTCAAAACCAAACATCTGCACACCAAATGCCTCTGTATATGAATTAAATTTCACTCTCAGAGTAAAATGGAGAACATATATTTACCTCACTTAACATTGTTCTGTTTAGCAGCAACATAACTACTGTTTGAGTTAAGTTGTGCAATAAGGGGGTTTAAGTCTTATGGATGTAAAGTACAGTACTCATACATAATCATGAATTATTTTGGCATCCCTTTATAAAGTGATTCCTGAAGTTGTCAGCAGTCAAACTCAGCCAGCATGAGAAGGATGGCATAAATAATGTAAAAACTTTAATTAGAGGGTTTTAAAGTGTTTTCACAAGCTGACACTAACACAAAGACTCAATATCCCTTCAAAGTAGGGTACTACCTCATTTCGAACTGAACTGTCTGTAGCTTAAAATGCACCAATTGTTTAAGTGCACACAGAAATTCTATACAGCAAAAAAAAGCTACATCTAAAAATGAATCTAATTAGCTGAGCTGTAATTTGCTCAGGAAGCCAAAGTTCACATTGTTATTGAGGAGACAGTGTGAGCAACTCACTGAGGAGGCAAAAGCGTTGAATTTATTTCCAGTTCTGTCAGGACACATCACTTCACCTTTGTCTTTCATTTCTCAATCTGTTAAATGAAGATAATAATACTTATCCTTCTTTGTAAAGCTCTCGGAGATCTACAAAGTAAAAGCTCCGATTAAGCTTTATGTACGTATAGTCGTGGTTATTATAGCGATACAGGAATGTTCATCAAAAAACAAAGATGTAGCTGTCTAAATGTCAATAACAATTCACAGTGTGGATGTTATTTTAATGGCGTAGGTAATCTCAGCTAAATGTTCAAATCTCTTCTACCAACAAAAGCACAGCATAGGGAAGAGTAGAAAATTTGGACAAATCTCTTCTGTGAAAGTCAACTGACTGGTAGAACAAGCCTAGCCAACCACTTTCAAACCAACATGTTAGAATGTACAGCAAATTTATTTAATCTGAAAGACTTCCTGTAGCTCGCAGAGAATGTCCTCAGCTATGCACTTCCAAAGGAACGGGGCAGGGGGGCAGGAGGGTACAACAAAGAAATTGTCAAGTCTCTGCTGAGTCATAATGAGAAAGGTGCTCTATAAAACTAATCACACTTTGATCATTAAAACTACAGAACCCTTCCCGCCAAAAATGGTAATTCTAAATTGCACACAAAACATCCTTTGACTATTTCAAACATTCCTCATCACCAAGGTCTTCAGTGTAACATTTCCCTCAGCTTAACCCTTTTTATCCGATCCATATTCCCGAGAGACTCCTTACTACCCAAGTAATAACTGGCAACCAGCAATAATTCTACCGCGAATTTCTCAACAGAAGAGCCATGTATCTATCAGCTTGATATATCGTCTTTAAGATGCAATATTGCTCAAAAAGCTCCCCTCAAGCTTTAATATGACCCTCAGGGGGCAACCACTCCACTTGCAACCTACTGAATCAACATCTAGCCCAGTAAATCCTCACTTAGCAGGGCAGAAAGTCACACTTTGTGTATGAAGAGACTACAAAGGCAGAATAAAATATTTAATCAGATGTCAATTTTAATCAAAGAATTCATAAACAGCCCCACAAAATAATAAAAACTGAAGACTGTTTCAAGCTGACAATGATATATTGTATTCCAGATACTCAGGTACATGCAGATGAGTCAAGAAAGACCTGATCCCTGCTCAGCCACTAATGTGCTAAGCAGTCTTTGAAAAGCGTTTCAACTTCTTGCCTCAATTTCCTTATCTTAAACAACACATGCAGTAGTAGTCAGCTTTGTAAGTATTTGTTTATTTTAGGACAGCAAGAATTGTGTTAAATGATTGTGCTTAAAAGTTTACTCCATGTTGAAAACCTATTTTTCTGAGGTATTCATTATATTTATCATAAGGATATATCTGAAAGTTAAATTCTCTGAAAGTAGACGACTTTAAGTAGGATTATTAAAAGTGAACTATCATTAGGACAATAAATTATTATTTAGTTACAAAAATGTCTGCACTATTTATCTTTAATAAGAGGAAGAAAAGCCAGTAGAGCTTGATTTGATATCTACCAAATTGGTGTAAACTCACACCAACTTTGAAGTGAAGTGACATCACTTTTAGCAGTGATCAGATATATGGGCCCTGCTGTATCCGTAATATCTGCAGATAGGCAGCTAGAAGAGTTTGGAGCTATGTAAATGTGACTGTACAATTTCCCACATCTGCATGTGTAAAATATTTAACACAGATGATGCATTTGCATCTTATCAAAATATTTTTCATACACATGTATGCAAATGGTAACTGCAGGTATTTAACTACAGAGAAGGAAAACAGACTCTCCACAGTTTGTGCCATAACAGCAAGGAAAAGTTTCAGTCAGACTGCCTTTAAATGAATGTCTTGCTCAGTCATGCTTACTCTCACTCTTTTCCAGGTTCAATTCACAAACCCCATTTCTTTATCTCATTGCAGTGGTTGTTTAGATACTCCTGATTCATTTTCTATTTTAGGTGCCCATACTGAGATCATCTCATTACAGCACTTTTTCTGGCAATACGTTCTGCACGTTGACATTTGTTTCTCCTGATTTTCCCAGGTATGCCTGTTATCTAGTTGTTTGCTCAGTCCAAATAATTCCAGTCATTGCACTCTCCATAATTCTCAACATGGCCATGCGTTTTTGTTTCATTTAACTGAAAGACAGGCCATGATGCTGGGCCATATGTCATCACTAGAAGGGCATGCTAGTTATAAACCTTTATCTATTGGCAAAGCAGAAGATTGCTTTTTTTGTTTCTTATCTTCACAGGTTCATTGAAGTTTACTCCGGTTTGGTTTTTAACTCTCTTCCCAGTTATCTTTCCTACTCAGTGTATAGCAAATACACACAGTTCTTGATTTTTCATTTAGTATATATGTTCAACCATGTTGTTTTCCACCTGCTCAATGCCTAAAGAATGCATAGAGTATTCTTGGATTTTCTTTTTAATTTTATGATTTCACTGACATATGTTTTCAGTTATAGATGTATCTCCATCTAATAATATATATAGCAGGGACAATGCACCCCTTATTCAACACACATCCATGTACGTTGGAACATGTAATGTGGAAGGTCCATGATGGCCTTCTTGCTTGCACCTCTCTGGCACACAGGGCTTGGGAAGAAAGGAAGCTGTGCTATGGGAAAAAGCAAGTAGAGACATAAAGGCATAGCTTAAAGCTTCCATAAACTTCCCAGTAAATCCAAACCTGTCCACACCTCATGTTTGTGAAATTTTCTTTTCAGAAGTATAACATAAGCAGGGTACAGAAATATCTTGTTCTCTCTTCATGATCTCTCCTGTTTTATACTTCTGATCTCTGCTATAATAGTAATTTCATTTGAAAAGTGGCTTTGTAAATCTTTTCACTTTTAGCTTTAATCTTTCATGTTACTTGTACTTGTAAGGCACAATATCATTTGGAAAAATGAAAATAAGAAGTTTGAAAAATCTAGAATTTATGTTTATCTGCATTGAGTGTGTAAGCTCTAACTGCAAATTTTCCTCCACTTGCACTATTTGGTATTCCAAGCTGCAGAGTACAATTTTAGTAGTACCCTGAAAATCAACTCAGGCTTTACCCCATGACCTGCAGACCTGAAGCTTAAGACAATTGTCTTTTGAAATCCCAGAGCAGGCTTACTTATTCCTCATTAATACTGCTCTAGCGAAAACCAAAATCAGACCTCCCTCTCCTTTTAATGAACTTTTCTTTATGTACAACCTCAACATCCGCAATCCATATATGGGTCTCAAGTAAAAAAATGTGTAAGAGATGCCCCTTTCCTAAGTGTTATATTTTACTGATGTCAGCACTATAAAAATGTCTTAAAGATTTGTCACCTTTACCTTTATACAAGAAGTAACCTGCCTCATGCTAGAGAAGTTTATCTGTGTTACTCAGCACGAACTTTGCTAAACTCTAAAAGCTACAAAAGAATGCCAATAAGCAATTAGCTGAATGATTAATGATTTTAATACCTGTAATAAAGACACTGGATGGAATTTATAACTGCCCAGTAAAACTAATTATTCATCAGATTGTTTAAAAGTACGCTTAG
>VYZW01012768.1:5960-22273 GCA_013401315.1 Balaeniceps rex
TGAGGATGTAATCTTTAAAACGCTTCTGTAAGCTCAGCAATAATTCCAGAAGCTATAAACTTTATAAAGGCTTAGTTGAATTAGTTCAATTAATTGCCTGGTTGGGAGACCCTCCAAAACTCGTGGAAGCTCTTGTTTTCATAGATAAGGATCTTCTGGGCATTTTGTTGCCTACATTAAATGATGCTGTCTAGCTGATCTGTGTAATTGGTAGAGCTAAAAGGCTATTCAGTAACATGAAAAAAAAATTATAAATGTATGAGTTTCACTAGCTAAGCTGCATTTTTTTTTTCCCTATTGCCAAAACAACAGCATTTACAAATGTTTTCAGTAACCATTTTGAAGCTACAGCTGAGTGTGTTTTAATATACCATCAGGTCAACAGCTCTCTTGAAAGAAAAAATCAACCCAGGGCCAAACAGTCAGACAGACCTAATTAAGTACTTCAGGAGTAGGAGAAGTGCTCAGATAACTACAGCTGACTTGACCCTTTTCTTTGTACTTCACTGGGTTCCTGTATACCTTTGCCACTTTCCTCTGGATTTATGTTTTTATGAATTATTCAAAACCAGCAACTTCAGATCTACAATTAGTTTTCAAGGAAACAGATGTGAGAAAATAATCACAACTTAAACAGCTTAAAAACTGTTCTGATCTTGACAGAATGCAAAATGCCAGGTTTCCAGGCCTGCAGAATTCATCATTTGGCAAAAGTGTCATTAATCCCTGTGTGTTTTCTGGCCTTTCCTTACGGTGTTCTGTCAAATGTCATGGATCACCTGGAAATCTAAAAACCATGACAGAGCATTTTTTTTATTTAATGTGAAAAAAAAATTAATTATTTCAGTTTTAAGAAAAAAAGATGAGATAAAACAAAGATAATCGATGTAGGTATGGTTTACCTTTGTATAGTATTGCACCATGTTAGCTCACTTATGATGGAAAACTGATGATAAAGTATTTTGTCATGCTGGGAATTTTATATTTGTTTTTCCACCGTCTATTTTTTTAACTGTAATAAATACAAGACTGACTAAATCTGGAGTATTGAGTTCTTTTGCTACCTCCAGTGGCATCCTCAATGACCCGAGATTCATGAGTTGATTCCTCTTTTCCCTCCTGAAAACTTTCCCAACCCCACATACAAGGAGAGATGTACCAATGGAAATGAAAGTTGGAGTCACAGGCATCACCCTGAGAGGTACGCAACGTCTGAGACTCTGCAATCTGAGGACAGCAGAAACAAAATTCTTGAAAAAATTCATTTAATCTATTTCGCTCCTTCCTTTTTGGGAGACCAGGACTTCGCTGCTATTTTTAAGATGCAGTCAGGTGTCATTTTGCCATTAAAATATCAGATCAAAGAACATGAGGTTAAGTGAACACATCTGATCTAATTATTCACTTTGTACTAAATGGTGGCACTTACACACTGTGGTGAGCAGAATAGACACTTCGTATCCCTGTGTTTATTTTTTTATTCTTTGCATATCATTCTGATTATGTGTTCTTGAAAATGGGCACATTATGATTGATGATACTGGTGGGTTTAAGATAACTATAGATCTCTCAAGCTTTTGTTGGGTCTCAGGTAATTGGAAATAAAATACTTCAGGGCAAGTCTGCATAGCCTGATCCTGTATTCAGAATCATAACAGAACTGTATTTGCTGGGAATTTCTGACTTTCGTTATGATTCTTCATCTTAAATGACCTTGGAGACTATCTCTTGTTTCAAGCACATTCTAGGCAGATCTTCAAGTGACCTGGCTTTGTATTATTGCAAGGCTGAGCTCTAAATAAAATTTAGGATTGCATACATCTATGCTACAATCGCCAGTTACCTCAGCAAACCTCTTTACCTTGGCTAAGGACACACAAAATATTCATAATACTGGTTTACCATCATTCATATGTAATCGTCTTTGTTATCAAACCATTTACAATTTAATATTGTACTGGTTTCAGTTTTTTCCTGAGCAGGAAATACTTTTTTTGTGTGCAAATTTCACCTAAATTATAGTAAAAGCTAGAATTATTTCTTCATTGACTTATTTTCTGGAACAATGGCTGAAAGAGTCATTCATGACTATGTGATTCAGTGATAACAATTTTAAAAGCCTAATGAAAGTGATAAATGTGTTATTTAAACATCTTTTCAGTATTTAGCTTGCTACTCTACTCAAATAATTCATTAATTGCCAGTTATGCAGATTCCATTCTGTACTTACAGGATTTTTTCCCACTGAAAAGAAATTTCAAAAATACCTACCATTATTGTTTTATTCTCCACTGGCAAGACCTTTTAGAATATTATATCCTGTTAATTTATAAACACATGGATTGTCACAGCCTATATAAAATAACTTTCAAACACTGAAAGAAAAATACTGCTTACAACTAGAGGCTTTTAACCTAATTAGCATAACTAAGCATAAAAAATAAATGATCAGAGACTATAACGTGAAAAATAATTGAAAACAATGACTATGTTTCAGAACTGTACAAATCAGACCAATGGTTTGTCTTACATTATTAAGGTCCAAAGAAGAAGGATGGTAAATAAATGGGAAATAAGTACTGTAAAGATGTGTTTTGGGAACTTACATTGAGAGTATGCAATCCAAATTACCCAAGTGGATTTAAATATTCGAGTTTTATTTAGATCTCCTGCCTGTATTGGCTAGGAGGAGAGTAAATAACAATCCATTCACGCAGCCCTTACCCATAAGAGTAGAGGGCTGAAGGCAGCAGTTCTTGAAAGCAATGTGGAAGTCAATTAGTGGTAACATGCATAGGTACAGTGTTTCCCTAGGGGGTCCTAACTTATCTCAAAAAGCGGCAATGATAGCAGAAAAGGTGATCAAGACCGACAGAGGAACTTTTTTAAACTGACTGGTTGATATAAGCATAAGAATAGGTAGAATTTGAGGACCCTGGCAGTGTGGAAAAAAGGAAATCAAGAGAAAGGAAGATCCATAGGGCTTTCGTTGTAGGTCTGAGCTGGCTCCTGTTTGAAAGGACGCATAAAGAATCTCTCCTGTCATGTAATCCACCGGACTGAAATCAGAAGAAGGAATATTTGTCCCTAAGAAGTTTTCCAAATAACTCAGCCTTAGAATTTCTGCTCTGGGAAGGAAATCTGTACCACAGTCTACTGTGTCTTATGGTTACTTAGCAGAACACATAATTCAAACTGCTGTGATTTTTTTGAAGTAATTTGCCCTGGCAATTTTTTCTAGGGAAAAAATACATCACCTGTTCTTCCTTGCTGTTTCTACCAAACAGTAGTTATTACTTGACTTAGAGAATAGCTATGGAAAACTAGGTAGCTAAGATGGGATTTACCCAACTTGGAATTTGAAGAGAATTGTATATTTAACATTTGTCCAGGGATTAGAGAAGCAGGATTGCCATGTTATGCAGAGTCACAGCAAGTTCTTCCAGTTTAGTCGACTTGAATATAAGAAACAGATGCTATGCCAATGTTCAGCTGAGTAAGCATCCCCAAAGTTAAGAATTTAATGGAAATTAGCAGTATAGCAGTGGAACTAAAAAAAAAAAAAAATCTCATTTCTTTGTCCCTCCTAAAAAATACAATGCCTTACATTGTACCTCCTGCCATGTTGCAGTGATATAAGGCATTTGGTTGGAAGCAGCCACTAAAGGACATTTATGAAAAGGAAAAAGGAAAGAGCATAGCTCTTGTGGCAAGTCTTTTCATGCCTACAAAGCAAGTTTTGCATAAACTGTTGATGAATGGATCAGTCTGCAAATACAAGGAGCTGTCATCTATGTGACCACCAGAAGGTGGCATAATCTCTACATTGATTGAGGCCTGTCAGCTCCGCTGCTGAGCACAAAAAGCGGTTTTATTTGCAGCGAAGATGTTATCGGTGTTCTCGGGTTACAGACGATCAGACCTGCCGTTCCTGCTGGTCACAGTTGTCTTTTCTGGTGGTTCCTTGTTACATCGCCATGAAAGTCACTTGTTGGCTTTATGCAGCTTTAGCAATACCATATATTTGAGTTGCAGTATTGATGCTCGAATGCTTTGTGTTATTTTTCCTTAGTTTCTAGTACTTAGGCTAGTGATTTTTTTTTTTCTCCCAGAGGGAAATAATCAACATTGTCTTTCATTGCTGAAAGAGTCATGCTGTCTTGTAGTCATTACAGACCTGATCCTGGACCTCTAAAGTCAGTGGGAATTTTGCATAACTGTCCTCTAAGTAGTTAGGTGCAGTCTTAGAGCCACTTGCTATCAACTTATTCCACTTTGTATACTTCAAAAATGGGGATATTTTGTGAGGGAGCTACCATGCTATCTGTTTTGTATATAGACTATGTTATCCTGTTAAACTACGAGGTCTCACTTCAGGGTAACGCGGCTGTTACCTTTCTCAGATCTCAAGATTTCCTAGAAAATTTCAGGACTGATTCCTAAAACTCACGATCAGTTGCATTCACCTTTTTCTCTGATCTCTTCCTGCAGTGGCTGGGATGTAAGAATGCATTCATAGCTCTTTCTTCACTTATCTTTGGAAATTTTGCATGAAGGGTGCTATTTAAAAATAAATTTTGCTGACTGCTCAATGGCCAATTCTGTTTCCTATAGAAATAGGGATCTTCTAATTTACTGTTAAATTGCCTTTCAATGAAATATTGGATTACCTTTATGCAAGAGAAACTTAGTGCAGGGAATGGCTACATCATTTTGCCTGTGAATTTGATTTCCGTAACTCCACTTCTGTGATTTGATAAGTGTGTATGCTTTACTACAGCACTTCTAAAAGGAATGAGAAAGCAACACAATAATGCAGTTACAGAGTTAATCTACAGCAAGGGGAGTTTGGATCATTCCTCTAGATTTTTCTATTTTTTTTTTAAATCCATTACAAGAGTTAGAGAGGTGCCTCTTTGAGTTTCAGCATTTTCGTTTTCAGAAATTATTATGTCTTCAGCTCAACAAGAGAAGCTTCTCTGTCTTTCATTGGCACTTTTGCTTTCTGCCCTGGCCATTGGCATAGCCCAGGTCTGCCTGAAAGCAGGCAGGGAGTCTCGTGCACATGGGGACAGAGGAAAGGCAGCACAAGGGGTGCAGCAGACAACAGAAGCAGCTCAGGGGCCCAGTGTTGCTCTGCAACCTCCTTGGCTTTAATAAGACCTGCATAGGTGCTGCTGGAGGTCTTCCCTACACTGAGCTCAGCACAGAGCCAAGTCTGGGACTGAAATGCCTTCAAATGTAGGAAAAAATGGTAATTTACTATCGCTGTTCATAGCAATGGGAGAAAGTTATTGAAGAGGTTTAGGAGAACATCTGCTTTGGTTTTTCTCTACTCAGCTAGCAGGTAGCAGAGGCAACGGTCACCAGTATTGCTGTTCATTATCTGTACAGACTAGACAGAGACCTGACACTGCTATCACAGACACTAACCAAACAGAACACTTGAAAGGGTTTATACTGGAAATTTGAATCACATTTTACCAGTTCTTGAGCTGAATCTTCCAGTTTTGTTTAGAAACATGGGATATGAAAGTCTCCTCTTAAAAAAACAAAACAAAGACAAACTATTTAATAGGTGTTTCTAAGAATTTCTAGTATGGCTTTTTTTCCTGCAGTTATTTGTCAAAAGGGACTGGGGGGAAGCAAATAAATTAGAGTTTTTGTCAGCATTTTTTCATGTTGCTGAACTAAAAACACAGGGCTTGATTTTAAATTTAAATGTTGAAATTTTAGTTCACATATCTATCAAAACAGTTAACAATTACATATATGCTGTATTTTAACCAACTCTGCTAATAGAACGGTATGTTGAAAGATAGGAAAAATTTACTTCTAGTCATCAGATAGCTTCAAATAGAAAACTAGCAAGATTAATAAAACTTAACCTTGGAAAGAAAAACAGGTGAAAAGATAGATGATTTACTTTAGACCTTAAATCAGATTGAAGTACTCAATATGAGCCGGCAGTGTGCCCAGGTGGCCAAAAGGGCCAATAGCATCCTGGCTTGCATCAGAAATAGCGTGGCCAGCAGGCTAGGGAGGTGATTGTCCCCTTGTACTTGACACTGGTGAGGCCTCACCTTGAATACTCAGTTCAGTTTTGGACCCCTCACTACAAGAAAGACATTGAGGTGCTGGAGCGTGTCCAAAGAAGGGCAACGAAGCTGGTGAAGGGTCTAGAGCACACGTCTTATGAGGAACAGCTGAGGGACCTGGGGTTGTTTAGTCTGCAGGAGAGAAGGATGAGGGGAGACCTTATCACTCTCTACAACTACCTGAAAGGAGGTTGTAGTGAGGTGGGTGACAGTCTCTTTTCCCAAGTAACAAGCAATAGGATGAGAGGAAATGGCCTCAAGTTGTGCCACTGGAGGTTTAGATTGGATATTAGGAAAAATGTCTTCACTGAAGGGGTCGTCAAGCATTGGAACAGGCTGCCCAGGGAAGTGGTTGAGTTACGGTCTGTGGAGGTATTTAGAAGATGTATGTAGATGTGGCACTTAGCGACATGGTTTAGTGGCAGTGTTAGGTTAACGGTTGAACTCAATGATCTTAAAAGTCTTTTCCATTGTAAATGATTCTATGATTCTATTCTATGATAATCAGGTAGAGATATTGACCTAAGGTATTTAAAAATTGCCTTACAAAATTGTTATACACACTTATTTTCACAACTACTGGATTTATTAGAGATCTAAAGAAGAAAAAGCTAAATATAACTTGATTTTAAATATACAAAAATCAATCTGAAATTTTTGTTTTGAAATCATAATGCCTGCCATATGAGCCCTTTAGAAAAAAAAAAACACAATAGCTTCTATGTAATGTAAGAGCCCAAGAGAGTTAAGCACTTTCAGACCTCTGTCTCACTCACTCAATTTGACAAAATCTTACATTTATACCTTGTAAAGTTTCTTTTTCTCTCTACAGCCTGTTGAGAGGGACTGTTTAAAAGTATGAGGCACTAAGACAGATATTCTGAAGTCCTTCATCTTCAGCTCTGCTTGGCTTAATTGGAGTAAAGTACCAATTTTTTTCCCTGTAATCCCTCAAGCAACTCCATGTGGAAAACATCACTTGTGCTTTGTGAATAAATCTTGAGGGTTCAAACTGTGAAGTGAAAGCAATTGGACATTTTTTATTAAAAAAAAAAAAAGAGGAAAAAAAAACAGATAAGAAACTGGATTAACTAAATGAAGCTGAGGAATGAACTGAACTGAGTCTTTCCTGTCTCTGTCCCTTGGAAAATTCAGGTTCCTTCTCTCTTTTGTTTTAATACAAAATTCAAACTGCTGCTGAGAAACCCCTTCATTGAAATTATTGGACAAAAATTTCTGTGAAATGTTTGGGCTTCAGTGAAACAGCTTTTTAAAATGTTTCAATGAATAAATATCAGGACTGATAATGCCTTGCAGTAACATTTCCAAATTCACTACAATCCCTGTTGAAAGCACTTAAGTATCAGCTATGCAGATGCGTAACTCTGGACTCACTGACAAACTTCTGACTACATAGATGCTATTTTGTTTTTATTGTTGGAAAATTAGCTAGATTTTTAACCTAATAATATGTAAAATATCACTGACACATCTCTCTCCTCTCATTACCCTACTCTTTATGTCAGACCAACAGAATGAGAGGGGTGAAGATCTTGATAGCAGATGAAGTTTTGTTTAACATCTGATGCTGGATTAAGTATGCCAAGGAAGAATTCATTTAAAAAAATTACTATTTTACCTTTTTTTTTGTCTTCAGATGTTTGGGAAAGATCCCCATGCATTGCAAAGCTAAACTAATTTAAGCCTCATAGGTCACCAAATCCCCTGAGGCTGCCTCCTCAAAATTGGCTGGCCATTTTTTCAAGCTGTGCTGTCCATTCATTTTCTCACTTGAAATTTTATTTTGTATGTAAGTATACACAGTGCACTTACTAAAACCACATAATCTCCAGGTTAATTAACACAATTTAACATAATTAAAAATAAGAACAATCAATACAGAAAACAATTGCTCCTTGCAAATGTATAGTTGCGAAACAACTTGCTCCTAGAAAGTTGGAGTTAATACATTATCCTAACAATGAAAATATTGAGCTATGCTAAGCCAATGAAGCAATGATCCTCATGCAACAGATGAAGTCTTGCAGCTCTGGACCAGCGAAAAAACAGCTCTCAACAGAGACATGCTTTCTCTTCCTCTTACCGCGACCTCTAAATCCAAATCTGAAGATTGTTAGGAGCATCCTTTACCAGTTCCTGCTGCTGGGACAAAGGAGGCAGGTAGTCACTTGAATAACTCTGTCCCAAACCAGCTAGAAATCCCCTGCATGTGGTGCATGGCTTAGCAAGTGGATCACCACCTCCCACAGAAGCTGGTGTTTCTGAGGAGTTTTCAAGGTTGCCCCATATCAAGTGCATTGCAGCAGTCAAATCAGGAGGTACCAAAAGCACAGATCCTCTGGGACCACTCATCAGGATAGGAAAGTTCCTATTATCTGGCTGCCTGGGGCAACCAAAACCCCACTTAATGACTGCCCTTCAGACAAGGTGGAGACCTGCATTTAAAAACTGTATGTGCACCGAATGAGCAGCACATAAAGCTGAAATGGAAAACTGGCTCCCTGCCTCAGAGTTTCCAAGTACATGTCCTTGAAGAGCAGAAAATTAGCAGGGGAGGCTGCCATCCTGCCTGCTATTTTCCTAACTTTTTCTGTTCGGTGCTGACAGCCAGTCACCATTGAGACTCCATTTCAGAAAGTGGGGATGTGGCTAACTCCCCAAAATGTGAGCCATTCATACCTTCCTCTCCAATAACAAATCTCTGGCCCATAATGTTTTTGAACAAGGCACAATACTTCTTTTTCTCCTAAGCCATTATAATTGCATCTCTATGACCTGATCTCTTGGCAAAATATTCCAAACTGGCACTAGGCAGCCTGTGCTAAACTTAGGTAAAGAAACTATAATCTGATGTCATGGCATGTTGGCAATCAATCAGGAATGCTCAATTTTTGTCAGTACAACAGTATTATTTGCGAAGAGGCTTAATTTTGACTTGTACATGTGCCTTATACTCAATAACAGCAACGTCTTTTTCAACTAGTAAGAAAATGCCAGTTATCATAATGTGTTTTTACACACCTAATGGAAAGCTCTTCTTTTAGCACTGCTGTAACATGTTGACTGTATTATAATAATTTCCCATATTGCTGCTCCTTCATAGATGTATGGATTAGGCAACAAAAAAGAAAACTCAGGATTATTCTGAGATCCCTGTCATGGTATTTTCCTTCACAGCCCCCCATACCTCTGTTGCAGATTGGAGAAGGTCTGGAGTTATGGGTAGAGCCAGGCAAGTTAATTAAGATCAAAGGTTAAGAACAGACTCACACACACTCAGAAAACTCTCATCTGCCAACACTCTTCCTTTGCCCTTACTCTCTTTAGGAAAAGAAACTCATATTTGGATTTGGTGCTTGGTAATCACCTCCATCCCTCCTTGACCTCAAGACTCCTGGTTTAAAACAATATCAGTTTCCAAATGGCTGGTTTGGCTCTGCATTGTACAGGAGTATCTCCAATTATCTAGTGTAGTCTGACACAAATGCTCTTCATCCTCAAAGCTGCAGCTATGAGGCTTAACGTCTTGTTCTGGGCACATAAGGCTATATGTAATGATGGCAACTGGTAATGTTGAATTTTGAAGCTTGAGTGACACCACTACGACCCTGGAAAAGAAAATTAAAGGGAAAAGGGCATCCACCCAGGTACAGTATGGTTACATTGTCCACTTCCTCTTTGTTAATTTAGAGACTGTCTTAAATTATTAAGCTCTCTTTTATCAATGACATTTGTGTAATACTGCTGACTTTCACGTTAACATTTTTGATGGTTCACAGTTGGTTTTAGGAGGAAATGCTTTGACTGAGACAAAATACAAGAAGATGCTCATCAGACAAAACTCTCTTTGCCGTGGAGGGGAAGCATTCAAACATATACAACAAACAGACATATAAAATAATTTCAGGGACAGAAATTACGATGTACAATTTCTTCTGAGAAATTCAGAAAACACCATTATTATTTATGTGATGCAGACCCCCGCACAAATATGAGAAGTGATGTTTTGGAAGGGATGTTTTGATGTATTATAAAGTGGGATTCACATTTTTACAATGCTTCCAGCATTCAAGCCTTGCAAAACAGTTTTTCTTGGGCAATAAAAAACAAACATTCCCTCCTCCTAAATAATTAGTGACATTTGCAAGTGAAGATGAGTTGTCAAAACTGCTCTATTCTTTGAGAAGAGCATAGGAAGACATTTATTTATCTCACAACTACACAGCTGGTTTTCTGTGCAATTTGAGATTGCAGTGATATTGCTTTAGTTATCCCCTACAAACTAGCATTAATTATTCCTCACTCTACTGATTTAACATTGCTTCTCCATGTGTACCATAAAAAGGACAAGCACAGCGGGATTTTACTGTCTGAGTTCCACCTCTGTAATACATGCGTCTCCTTACTGCATGTGCCTACTCCTTGATTTAAATGCTTTTCTTCTCTCTTAAGAGGCACAGGAACACAAAGTCTAAGGTGGTTAGTGATTTGAACTCAGCATGTCAGCAGCTGAAAGTACATGCTGTGGCCCCAGTCCAGCAAAGCACTGAGACAGATGTGCAGGGCAAAGCATGCAAGTTCACATTCGGTAGCATTACCTCTATGTTTGCACTTAAGCAGGCTCTCAAAGACTTTAGCAGAGTACAACTACCAGCAGCAGAAAACGCATATGTTAGATGCGTCCAGGTTTTTCGTGTTGTAATGAACACAAATGTAATGATTTATAACAGGCTGTTATAAATCCATGTCCTCATTTTTCATCATTCAAAGAGCACCTACTGCCATCCCTTTCTGATATCAAAGTAAGTACCAAAGAAGAAGAGGACGGAGAGATCTGAAAAGAAAGACACCTGCAATAACTAGAAATCATTCTGCTAACAAGGAATGAGATGAGTGTCTCTGGAAAGAACTTACTTCACCTAATATCTCAGAAAAAGAGCAACAGAAAAGAAATACTGAGTAGTTTTTCAAAATACATGTCAGGTTTTATTTTACTAAACGTATGTGATATAGCGAAAGTTATACTAACTGAAACTCACGTGTCTGCTGTAGGGGGTGATCCTCTTTCCTTCCAGCTACTGCTTGCGCTGTCTGCAGCTCTGGGTTTCATCTCGCTAGGCATGGACTGCCGCAAGCCAGACCTCCCAGGACCCCTGTGGTAAACCTACGGAGCACAGGCTGGGTCCTCCTAATAATTCTGTATTAAGAAGATTTCTCTCCTCTTAATACAAACATACAGAGTAGCACCGATAAACTGCAGTTTAGAAGTCCACATTTCCTCCCATTGATGTGCTCATATATAGGCATCCACTATAGGCATCTATACATTAAATGTGTTAACTAATCCCAGTTTATTAGTCTGGCAAACACAGGAGTTCAGATTTTTTAAAAAAGTTAAAAGCCATTGTGGGCTTAACTATTTTTTCTGAAGAGTGACGTGACTAGACCAAAGCTGGGCTGTTTGTAGTCTTTTGCTTCAATTCATTGTATGTAACAATGTTATAAGAAAAGTTAAAATCACAGCAAGCAAGCCTCAGAAATTAGTTATAACTACAGGACATACAAGGAATATATAATAGCCTGACAAAAGACAGATGATTTATTGTATTTCCTTGAGTTATTGATAACCTTTAACTCATCAATAATGAGTGGGAGAAACGATGTATGCAGAGAATGACTCTATGCTCTGTTTATGCAACAGCGTTTGATGATGAATGCGTTGCAAGGAGGAATGGCTGGGCATTCAGAGCTAGGGAAGTTTCTGTGGAGGACTTTGCGGTCACCAGGAGGGAATAATACTACACACATTTTTTTAACTGAATCTCTTCTGATTTTCTTCTCTGGAACAGGTGTCAATTTTTGGCTGTCAGTGAGTGACAAGTAAACCCCAGTGAAATTCTCTGAAACTGTAGAAATGGATCAGTAGGGGAGTAGTCTCTGGGGCAAGTGCAAATGTGTTTAGCTTTGAAAGACACTTGCGTTCTGGTTCTGTGCATTCATTTCTTCCCACGTCCTGGGCAATATCATTAGAACTACCAATAAGAAAAAAAAATCCCTGATGGAAGAGTTTTCTATCAGAAAGATCTGGTTAGTAGAGACAATCCCCCCACCTCCCAACCCGTTCCTGGAAGTGGGCTAATTAAAGCACTTGCTTCAACAGAGAAAAATCACTTCATTTTGATCTCTATCATTTTGACTTTCAAATTATATATTTCCATAGAATTTCAGATTACATTTTCCTGAGTGTCTGATTTCCTAGGAAATTATTTAAATTCCATCCTTCCATTTGAGTTGGAAAAAGAAGGAAACTGAAATATAATAGTTCCTTACAGGATAATTCTGTAATTTTTAGTATTACTACTGATTGACAGAACTACTTCTTAGGAATTAGATCGAAAGGTGTTTCAAGAGCAAGCAGAATTTCTAGTGAGGGAAAGAATTCATAACAATAACATTTATTTTGAATACAAATTTTAATCGATGAGGAAATAACCATCATAACATGATCTGTCCCTGCTGCTTTCTATGATCTTGTTTCAACAGAGCACCTGCATTCATGCTTGGGGTCCTCTTGGAGCGTTTTAAATGAAGAATATGCACAATTCCTTAACTAAAAGACCCTTCTATCTGAAGTGTTGTCTTATCTTCTTGGTAACATAAGCACAGTAACATATAATTCCTGTTATAGAAGTATCTAAAGAAAGAAAACCTAACAAAAAAATATTAATTTGATAGAATGAAGCAACGTTAGAAAGAGAGGTGTAGGGGTGTGGAAACAGTCTCACATAACAAGTTGCCTTCAGCAATTAAATTCTGAGCACTGTATAGAAGTGCCCATAATAGTATCAACAGCCTACGTGAAAACAGAAATGTTATGTCTAGCACTGTGACTGAATAGGAATATGGGTGATGTTAACAATATGCATGTGTGTACTCCTGTTGTCCATGCATCACAAAGTACTTGAGAAGCACAGCTGAATTGAGGCTCAGGACACTTGACTCTCAGCAGACAGGAGGAGTCTATAACCATCTACTTCTCACAGCTGAGGTGCAACAGATGAAATCCTTCAGCTGTGTGTGCTTCAAGTCAGGCAGTCTCTCAGATGTGGAGAACTAGGTGGTTTGATTTCATAAGCAGCTGAATACTTCTACCTGGACCTAGTTACTATGCCTACGACCCATCATGGACAAGCTTGAGAAAGAACTGCACCCCCAGGCACTATTATTCATGAGGGAAAAACTGTCATTTTTCAGGTTTTATAAATGTAATGTCAGGTTCTTTTTACGACATTTTGTGGCTTGTAAAAGAGGGACAGTGAGAAAAGATTTCACATTTTTGAAATAGTAGGAATGAGGGAGCTAAGATATGAGGAGAGACAAAAATATCAAACATGCTTAATTTCTCCAACCTCCCTAAAAAGTGAAAACCTCTTTTGTCTGACTTTTGAGAACCACTGCACTCTTTGCTTATTTCGTCCAAACTATCTCACACAGAATAAAAAATAAATGAAAAGTTAGAAAAAAACAGAGCCCTAAAATCATAATGATTATAAATCACTAAGGGATTATAATGATTTTCCCCTGTTGTGGCTTGCAGCCTAGAAACAGGATATACAGTAAGTGTTACTACTGTTAGCTAATGGAGATTCTCCTTTAGCTCAAGTGGTAGCGCTGTTGCTTTGGGATAGGAAGGTTGTGATGTCTTGCCTAAAGGGATATAAGTGTTGCAATTCAGGTCCCAAATGAGAAAAATTCTTCACACTGGTGTCCAATTAGTGATCTGATTCCTGGTGTTAAGTCTAATGCAATTTAGCACGCACCTGCTGAATAGCACGCATGCCAAATACCAACTGAACTGCTCCGGCTCTTTGTCTTTGTTCACGGAGAGTTGAATGTTTTGTTGCAGGGTAGGGAGTACAGCACAGGGGCAAGGGGTATTTGCAAACATTTGCGTGAATGAAATCTGCAGGTTTGCTTCAGCAACATTTCTGAGCTGCTCACATTCACTCTGCAGCAAGTGGATATGGACATTCACTGAGAGCATGACTTGAGTATATAAAAGTTATACTAACAATGGGGTAATACCTTACTATCCCAAGTGGTGATAATCTGACCTACTGACCTAAGAGCCACCAAAAGAGGCAATTCCTGCCTTGACTTTACAGTTTGAAATATAGAGAAGAGAGGTCCCCACAGATACCCTAGCCTATCTTATTTTATTCTTGTGATTCTGGATTTCTCATGGACATTGTGGAAAAATGTAAAGTTTGGAAAGGGTTTGAATGAGATCAGGTTAAAGGCTTTTGCAACATGTAAGCTTGTAGTGAGCTGACATAGTTTTCTAAGGGTAGCCACAATTAATTCATTTAGATTAAGATAATTTAAAAGATGCCTGTCTAAGGCTCTAAACTCCCTCACATATCATTAATAATACAATAAAATCCCAGAAGAATGAAAATAATCATACCAACAGGAACTCAGCCAAGCAGCATCCTACAGAGACTCCTTTCCAACCTTTTATCATTGTGGGAAACATACCTTCAGCCCTGTTAAAGAATGCTATTAAACAGGTGTCATTTGGAAACAACCATATAGGGTTATTTTGTGCCAAAAAAGGGGCTGGAGCTTTACCATCTCAGGGAGTCCCAGAAAGCACCCAATTACCCTTCCATTGTGAAATAAGAGAGAATTCAACTTGGGCATCAAGTGCTGACCAGAGATAACAACCCTAGTACACAAAGAAAAAAAACATTTGATTCATATTCAAGCTAGTTTCAGGTTCTAGAGGTGTGGCAATTCTTACCAAACATGTTAAGCTACAGAGGTCAGTGGACAACTGTAAAACTCCAGGATGCCAATGTAATTTTTTATTGAGAAGCCCTACCCAGAAAACTAGATGCTACATTTTGTCTCTGAAGCTGTCCTAACTTTAAAAGTGTAACACAGTGTAAACCAGACAGCAACAAAAGGCTCTCAAAGCATCCAAAGCACAAATAATAATCTCAAAAGTATCAGTCAAAAGAAGAAGGTGCAATCTCTTAGCTAGGTGCAGCTGACAAAAAGGATTGGCAAGTTTGCTATACGCTCTGATTGTCAAAAATTGGTGGAGGATCCAACCACCCACTTAAATTTGGATCCTAAATGGAAGCAAGGGCACACCGAGCTCTCATAAGGGTTCTAACTGTTCCTTCTCGAGTGCACCACTGTTACCTGCATCTTATCTGATTTGGCAAGATTTTGTTGGCAGCTCCCTTTTTTCCAAGCCACCATTCTAGATGTTTGCTCACATAATACAAGTTAGACAGAAAAGCAGTCAAATATTATGTGTTTCTAAATGAAATTATGGAGTATAGCAAAATAACCAAATGACTTATGAGATGTGCACCAGTTCAAAATTAAGAACATGTACATTTATGTGGTCTTTTTGCAATAATCGTTTTATGAGAACAGATCTGGGTTAAAATTAGAGCATACACTGCATTAATTAAAGCACGAGTACAATGCTTTAGGAAGTGCAGGTAAGAACTTAGGTGTCTTTCAACTCTGATTTGTGGTCCAGCAGAAGGAATTCCAGGTGGGAAATGGGAGGGTCTAAGGTGCTGCCTCTGGTCCAGCACCCTGAATGGCTCTGATGGCAGTTTTCTCCTCATCTGCAGCGGATTACCATTAAAGTTAAAGTTGCAGATTCCACTTTCAGAAGACAGATGCACTCCTGTTAGTAGCCTAAAAAGGAACAAAACTCTCAGAGCTCCCTATAGCTCTTGCCATTCCACAATGAGACATAAAGGCTGGAGTTGACAGCAGTTCAAAGTGGAATAAGATTAATATTTTTAACAGTAACTATTTTAAGAAATTACTAAGGGAGTTGTGAAATTATGGAACAATGGAAGTCTTCCTGCAAGATCTTTTAAATCAAAGTTACTGGGCTGGAATTTGGATGTGCTGGATGAAATACAGCAGGCTGGGCCATGCAAGAGTTCAAAGTAGATTATTTTAATTATTTGAATGTTTTCTTGCGATTTTTAAACCCATGAAGAACAGATGTATTATCTAACTATCTAATATCTATGATCTAAGTCATAAAATCTTTGATTTTAACACAACATTCTCAGATGCAGCCTACACTTGTATATTATTTTTTAAACAGGATTCAGCAGAACTCAAAACTTGTGAAAACTTGTGAAAACTCTTCAC
>VYZW01012770.1:1459-43645 GCA_013401315.1 Balaeniceps rex
CTAAACTTTTCAAGATGTATCATAAACATCTCATGTCACACTGTCAGAATTTCTGTATATGGTGAGACTAAACCAAAAATACTGAGGTAAAGAAAAGCAATATCTGGGAAAGTTAATGTCTTCCTTTTTAGACTCCTCAGCATCAACTTATCACTGTGGTGCATTCGTTTGAGGAACAGCATAACCTGTCTTGCCTTTCCAAAGGACCTCTGTGAGGGAGTTCAGTTTGATTTCAGCGATTTAGGCTAGTTGTCTGAACTAAATCAGCTGAAAATTTCAACCTTCATTGCGTCCTTCCAAGTTGAAAACAAGAACGCTGTTACAGCAGTCCAAGAAAGGAAGGCTTGGTCCTTAAGAACTGTTTTAATATACAATGGTGGATGCTGAGAATAAAGTCCAGACAGGATGGGATGGGGAGGCGAGAGATGTGACCCAGCTCTCTTGAAGTGACATTTTAGGAGTAGATCTGTTAATGAGAGGATCATGCTTTGTACCACTATGAAGAAATGTTCATCTCTCTATAAGCAGAGAAGATCTTAACAGACCCAAAAAAACCAAGAACCGTTTGCTTTAGAAAATGCATTGGTAAGCAGAGACTAGATAAGTATAAACTTGATTAATAGTATTAAGAATATAAATCAGAAAAGAAAGGATAACATTTCATAAAATTCAAAGGTGACACATTTTAAAAGGAAATCGGGATTCTTGAATGCAATGTATAACTGTATTTCATGCTTTATTGCTATCATCAGGGCATTAAAACAGTATCAAAAAAGGATTTGACGTTTATATGACAACAGTCATACTACCATGATAGATGCCAGAATTAAAATTGTGGAAGGATAGAGGCCTTCTATGTCTAAATTGTAAAACTCTTACTGCAAAATATCATTTGACAGATTATTTTGTAATTGTTTATTGCAGTATGTTCTTGGACTTGGTAGCATTTAGTACTGGAGATACATGGCACTAAAAGGGACCATTGTGTATAGAAATTCTTATGTGCTAATATTAATTCAATTTTTTAATCATTTCATTTTAGAATAGATGCGGAAATATCACAAATTTTCGACACAGCAGAAGTATGTTTTTGAAAAATATTTTCAGAATTCCAATCTGATAGATTGATCTGATTGTAGAGATTCGGTTTAGTTGTCCTGAGCTTAAATTACTCTTTTTTTTGTTTTTAAATCCAAGTGCTGATTTGATTACATGTACAGAAAATCATTACCGGTATGTCTTCATTAAATCTAAACAAGGGAAATGGTGGAAATGTTTTCCTTACTGGTTTTCTATTTTGGTAGTAGTTTCTAAATCGCTGTGGCATCCCTTGTACAATCCACTGCATGTGATAAAAATGCATTTTGTAAAATCTCTTTATAAATTTGCAGAGGTTTTAAGCATTCTTTTTACAATCAATAGAATATTCCTCTGTTAACCCTTCTATCTGTTTTGTTGTAATGCCATAAAAACATGTTCTGACTTCATATCTCTTAGATTTTCAAATTAAATTTGGGAAATTTCTTTTTTCTTACTTTCTGATATGCAAATCTCTGTTTATGTTGATTCTTACTGGGTTGTTTAAATTGACAGAATAACGTAGTTTTATCCGGTTGTATATATACGTTTATCTCCTCCACTTGCTTGAAAATCAGTGTTGATTCCATTTCTTTCAGTACTGCTTTGGGCTAGGCTGAATTGACTCTTTTCCACTCTTTTTGCAGCTGCGTGCATTGCAATGTTGTGTACTCTGATGTGGCGGCACTCAAGTCTCATATTCAAGGTTCTCACTGTGAAGTCTTTTACAAGTGTCCTATCTGTCCCATGGCATTTAAATCTGCTCCCAGCACACACTCCCATGCCTATACACAACACCCGGGTATCAAGATAGGCGAACCAAAGTAAGCAAAATTAATCTTCTACTGCACTTGCCTGCATTTTAATAATTTGTGAAATTGCTTTCTGTCCTGTGCTCATAATCTTAAAAGTCGCCTACTGTACAACCGACAGTTTGTCATCCTGTTGGTAACGTGTGGAGTTTGTGCAATGTTTTCATGAGTTTTTAGCTGGCAGTTTATTTGGCAAAGGTTAAATTTCCATTAACATAGCAATAGCGGTTCTTTAAACACTGTGTGCTACAAGAGAGTAGTACGGTAATTACAGAAATTATTCAGACAGGCAGCTAGTGTGTTGCTCGTTCTTATTTTTTAATCTGCATAGCTCATCTGCATTTTTACTGTGAATTAAGATAATGTGATTCCAAAAAGAACTGCTAAGACTCATCAGGACTTATGCAGTGATTTTCATAACATCTGGTTGAAAAGGTGGGAAAAAGTTATTTTATTTTTTTCTGTTACATGCTCACAGATAGTCATCTGGGTGAATTTGGAAAATTGGTTCTTTCAGTGCCATCCGTCCACAGGGGTCAGAGTGTGTACTTGTGAGAGGTGGTTTTAGAAGTGGCCGTTGTCATCTCTGGGCTGACCTCGGGCGCTTCTCAAGGGCTACGGCCACCTGTGGTACCCTGTTCTTTAGGTCAGGGCAGCTGCTCACTTGTCAGGCAGTGTTCTTCCTGCAAGATCTGTTCTCCTCTTTCTGTGTACTAGATTTTTCTTCATGAAAGCCGTAGGTTTTGGGAGTGGTGAGCTAGGTTTTTGCTTCCCTAAGAGAGTCATGTCTCAAGGAGAGTAATTCCAGTGTGTTATTAAGTGAGAGGTGCCAGTCTTTAAGCCATTTTCAGCCTTGCCCCTCCAAATCAAAATAGATGCATTTATAGAGGTGTTTATATAAGCTTTTTTCCCCCATGCGTAATCTCTTTTTTTGTGGATTAAAGCAGAACTGATTCCATTCTGCAGCTAGGAAAGTAGTGCATAAACACAGTGGTTTACTGACGATGGTGACACAGGGCACAATTGGGAACTTGGCTTCAGGGTCTTTGTTTTAAAGATGTTGAACATTCAAGGCCTCTGCTGAAGCCAGTGGGAGCTGCAGGTGCTGATGCATGTGAAAATCAGGCTTCAAATCTCATCGGTCTTAGCCTGATGCCTTCTCTTTGCAGGCCTTTTTCTTCTGTCGTCTTTCTCCTCTGTTGGTACGAGTGCAGTATTGAGAGTAAATATTCAAGTATTTAACTCCATGTTGTTTCTGTGGAGTGCGCAGGGCGCGCTAGTATACTTTAACAACTTGCAGACTCAAGAAAATAGAAGGCAGATGAGAGAAACAAGGTACCATGTAACGTAATAACCAGATTTCAGAAGAATTCGGTTTATCCCTGTTTCTTCTAACATATTAACAGGAGATTTATTCTTTAGGGTGTTTAAACCTACATTGAAGCAAAATGGCAACAAACTTACTGTGTCTGATACCAAATTAAGACATTTCCACCCAGTGACAGATGATACCTTGTTTTAATTCAGGATGATATCTTCAGTGAGAGGCTTTGAAATGCCAACATTTAATCTAAAACTTGTTTCAGATTCCCATAATTTTCATTAGCGAAAACTGAAAGATTAAGATCACTGTTTCTGTAAGATACTTTACATACGAAAAGTGCAGAAGATTTCTTGAATTGTGCTTGGATCTGCTGACAGCTTCGTGAATTAAGTATTTTGCATTAGTTTTCTTTCCGTATAGATGTGCTTGTAATTGTATTCTTTTATGAATCTATTTTGATTATAAAAAGACTAAAATAAAATTATATGAAGTACTATTGTATTGTAATAAATTATAGAATTCATAGTTGAGTGCTCCTCTTAAGAAGTGGTGATTTCTTTAAATTTGCCAGTTTTAATCAAGATGCTGTCTTAAATGCATGCAGAGTGACTAGTAGGATTTTCCCAGTCTTCGCAATGTTTGGAGTTCTTTGCTTCCATTTCACAAGCATCTGTAGGTAGTACAGTGTTGCCACCAGCACTCAAGATGCTCTCATTGACTGCTGTTTCACCATTTAATAAGGTCTATTTCAAGCTATCAGGACCTGTGGTTTTCCTCAGAATTAGCTACATGTATTTCTGCTACTCAGTAGCAATTTAAAAAGGAAATGTTTTTGCTTGGTCAAGTTGACATAAATGTTTGTGACATTGCTCAAATTCTGGTTTATCTGCTGTAATGTTCTGTGTTAAAATCACAGAACAGCCCAGGTTGCAAGGGACCTCGAAAGATCATCGGGTCCAGCCTTTCATGGGAAAGGGAGCTGACATGAGATTATCTAGCACCCTGACCAGTCACATCTTGAAAGCCTTCAGCGATGGGGACTCCACCACATCCCTGGGGAGGTTGTTCCAGTGAATGATTGTTCTCACTGCAAAAAATTTCTTTCTTCTATCAAGATGAAACCTCTCCTGGTGCAACTTGTACCCGTTGCCCCTTGTCTCCTCCATATGCCTCCTTGTGAAGAGAACCCTCTGTCCTCTTTGTAGCTGCCCTGTAAGTACTGGAATACTATGATGAGGTCCCCCTGAGCCTTCTCCAGGGAGAAGAGACCCAACTCCTTCAGCCTTTCCTTGTAGGGCACGTTCTCCAGCCCTTTGATCATCTTCGTGGCCCTCCTTTGGACCCTCTCCAGTCTGTCCATGTCTTTCTTGAGTTGTGGGGACCAGAACTGGATACAGTGGTCCAGCTGTGGCTTGACCAGCACTGAGTAGAGCTGACAAGCGCTGTTGTATTTGAGGAAATACATTCACATTTAAGCAATCTGCTGCTGCTGGTTTATCTGTATTGTATTACCTAGCATTACGTTGCATATGGCTGGCATACATTTTGAAAGCTTAACAAATTCATTCTTGAAAAGAAGGAATGTAATATAGTCATACAACACTATAGATATGACTACATAAGCTCAGTTAAATTTTTGTTCTTCTGAAGTAAAAATTTTAAAACAAATGAAAAGAAGGGTACAGTAGCCGCCTGTGTTTGGAAACGTGAAGCTTTTGAGTTTTCGTTGAGTGTATAAAAGGTGTCTGACCCTTGAATGTGAGTTTCAAACCTGACCCAATAGGCAGGTGTTGTCGAACATCCGCATGGCCATGGAGCCTGGCTTCTGGGTGTTCCTCTGGGCATCACAGAGGTGCAGCCCAAAACAAGGCCCAGCATGTCAGCACGTCAGGGTGGCTGGGGAACATTTACTACTTCTGTCCTGTAAGTGGGCTGAGGTCAGTCTGGTCCTGAGTGACTCTTCACTGGTTCACGCTTTTTTGTTTACAGGAATTGGGCTCACTGAGTAAATGGCCGTGTGCCTCTAGCATTTACTGGAACTGAGTAATTCACAATTGCATTACAAATGGTTGTTTCAGAACAGACACAGCAAACTATTCGGTGTATGAAAAATGAAGTTTATGTGCAGTGATTCTCAGTGGGATGGATTTAGATTATTTTAATATAGGGAAATGGATGGCTGTCTTGTCTTTCAACTTTTTGAAGCGCTCTTCTGTAGCATACCTAAGATGCTACATGGTTTTTATGGGAAATGAAAGCTTATATGTGATTCTCTTTTTTCAGTAAACAGTGTAACTTCATAGGAACAGCACTAAGATATTTTTCATGGATGATCTCTTTTTGGATATTGGAGAAATTCTTGTTTATCAAGCCAGATTATGGATATATACTGTACTACTGGTACGAAGTATATTATCCCACAAGTACCATTTTTTTAATACAAAAAAATTACAGGAAGGAGAAATACCATACTCTGGTGCAGAAGCTTTCAAAACGCTCAACCTCTTTTATGTGATATGAAGGTATTTTCCTGTGAGATAACGTCTGGATTTATTCTAAGACAATATGTGAATTTGTTAACCCAATTTTTGAAAAATGGAAAAGTGCATGTACCATGCCTATTCTGGTGTGTACTGTGGGGCGCGAGCAGTTCCTGAGTGACCACCCTGGTGCTGTGATTGCAGTTGAACTGCCTGCCTTACTCAAGTGTCTTGTTGGAATGAGGTGGTTGTGAATTATGTCCTGACTAAGCATAACTGCCTTTAAGTTTTGGACAGGGTTTTAAGCTGTTGAATGTTAAATACGGAGTACTTCAGTTATAAAACAAACCAGCATACTCAGTTGCATGTGTTTAGAATTGAAAATCATGCTTTTGATTGTGACTGAAAGAAATACTCGAAGTGGGTATAGTCACAACTCATACTATTAGGTAAGTTGGTATGAATTTAACTGAGTAGTCTTTTCTGAGAGACCTGTCTGAAATTTGGATCTCTACCAGATAGTTCTTCTGCTTCTGTGGAGACAGAGTAAAGTCTTTTAGCTTACATAGAAAATATATCTATTCAGCTCTTAGTGTTTTTAGAGAGATATGATTTTTATATGTGATAAATTCAGAATGATGTCAGATTTTTTTGTAGCAGATTCACTCTCCCCTGTCAGTGCTTGTGAGTGCTGCATTACACAGGTATGTGATCATTGAAGGCTTGGGAAGAGCACTGCCAAGGGAGTCAAGGGAGGTGATCCTTCCCCTCTGCTCAGTGCTGCTGGGGCAGCGCGGCAGAGCTGGACCCAGAGCTGGGTCTCCAGTGCAAGAGAGACATGGACATACTGGAGCAAGTCCAGCAAAGGGACACGAAGATGAATAAGGTACTGGAGCAACTCTCAACGTGAGGAGAGGCTGAGGGAGCTGGGACTGTTCAGGGTGGAGAGGAGAAGGCTCAGGAGGACCTTATCGATGTATAAATACCATATGGGAAGGCACGAAGAAGGGGGAGCCAGGCTCTTCTCTGTGGTGCCCAGAGACAGGACAAGAGGCAGTGGGCACAAACTGAGACACGTGAGTTTCCACCTGAACACAAGAAGTCACTTTTTTACTGTGGGGGTGGTCAAACACTGGAACAGGTTGCCCAGATGCTCTGGAGTCTCAGTCTAGGAGACATTCAAAACCCGACTGGACATGGTCCTGGGTGACCCTGCTTGAGCAGGGGTTGGACTAGATAACCTCAAAGAGCTCCCTTCCTACCTCAGCAATTCTGTAGTCTTCTGTTCCTTACTTCAGATACAATAAGAATCTGAAGCTTACAGTGGATCATAGTTTATTTGATTAAATTATGTAACCTTGCGATAATAAATTTATATACTACAGACCTGAAATCATTCCAGCTGAGATCACTGTCTAGTTCCACCACAGATTATAAAGGAGGTTTTCTAATTTCTTGTGTCTAATTTTATTTGCAAGATGTGGTTCTAGTAGAAATATACATCATGAAACAATCAGATAGTTATTTTTAATTCTGCCAGTCTTTATTTACATCTTGCTAACCTGGAACAATGTAACTTTACTCGTCTCTCTTTAGCCATGGGATCAACTACTTGGCAACAGGCACCAAAATGCTGGGATTCTGGATGTTAGCAATGGTATGTGAGCAATGAACCAGAAGGGTGAAAATCACCCTGCCAGAGACAAGGCTGTGATACGGTCTTGTGCCTCGGCTTGTTTGCCTGCTTAGTTAGTAATCAGGCTTGACGCTTCCTGGCTTTTGGACAAAGTTGCTGATGGAGATGTTAAGACAGTGTTAAAAGAGGCAGGACGTAAGGAACAGAAGAAAAACATTTGATGCCCCAGGATTAGGGAATGTGTGTGGTTAGTACCAGCTCTCTAGCCTGTGACATTACAAGCAGATTCACTGCAGAACCGCAGCAAGTACTTTTCTGAGGAAACTGCTGTTTTTTTCTCGGATGGAGTGAAGAGGGCTGACAGTAAAATCACTGCTTTAAATTATCTCTAGCTGCTCTGCTGAGATGGTGGAGCGTGCTTAGATGCTCAGTAGCTCTGTGTGCTGTGGCCAAGGGAAATGATCCCTTGCATAGTGAATCCTTTGGCTCCTTCTACCCTTAGAGCTTAAACAGTGCACCCCACAGAGCGTGCCTGTAATAGCACCGTGCCTGGAGAAGGTTCACGTCCTCTCTTTCTGTCTATGCTCAATTCGGCTGACCTGCTGGGGTGGTGATCCATTGACTTTTTTCCCCAGAAGTTGTCTCTTACGATCTCAGTTATTAGTACTATTAGTAAGATACATAGGTTTATATTGATCTGAGGTACATGAGGTAAAACTGCATTTTAGGAATGGGGTTTCTTTTTTAGCAATTACTATCAAGGAGCATTTCCTATTTCTGGCAAGCTCTTTAACACCTTTCATATGGGAATTATCCAAGAAGTTAGGATTCTGAAGGGGTATAGATCAGTAATAATGTGACAAACTAAAATACTTGTTTTGAATAATGTTTAAGAAGCTTTTATGGATAGTAATGTGGGGGGTCAGAGGATGGGCAGGGGGCTGCTCTTTCTAAGTGCTCCATGCTCACGAGGTGAAGCTAGCAGGTGTATGTTCTGCTGTGCCTGTGCAGAGTATGCCTGTGCAGAACCCAGAGGGATCACCGCAGAAAGCAGTACAATAGTATGTAGGTCGTCAGAGGATGCTGTGTGAATAAATAAATTTATCTTAGCATATGTAGGAAACTGGGACCAATTGATATACCACAAAAACAGTATTTTTCACAGTTAATATGATTAAGTGTGCTATTTTTCATTATTTCAAATATTTGGACTCGCTGAGTGGCTTGGACGTTGGAGCAATGTCCCTGTTCCTGTCATCTCAAAGCACAGCACAGAGTGGTCTTTAGAGCTCTTGAACGAGGTACTGTTGATGATAATTGCTCAGAGGGATATAGAAAGGACTTGGAACATTTATGTGGATAATGGGAAAATTCAGCATTCTAGCCAGCAGGGTTGGTTTTGTTGGTTTGGTTTTTTTTTTTTAAATGAAAAGTAGTTCTTTAGGACAGAGATTAACCTCTAATTGATGGGACTGGGAAGACTGCTTTTGCGGAGGAAGCGCCTGTCATTGTACTGAGCACCCGTTGTTGGGTTTCCTTTATTTTAGCTGAACTTTTTCTGAAGTACTACCTCTACTGATGGCTAATGGATTAGATTTCTCCCTCATCTGATGATCTATGGTGAATTTCTTTGGTGCTTTTCTTTCACGTGTCATTTCCTTTCATTCATTTTCCAAGTTTAAAAAAAGTGTGTTTCTGAAAGAATAGAATTATTTACTATTTATAAGCAGATACATTAAAGGGTTGCAGTTTGAATGGCTAGTCTTGTTACTCACCTTTAGTTGCCGGGGAAATCATTCTTAATACAGTCAAACATGCAGATAAGCAAAAACAACAAGCAAAGTATGAAGTAATAATTATGTAGAATGCAATTTAAACTATACTTTTCATTATAAAATCATCAGCAAAATGAAACAAGCTTCAAACTATTGCCATGTAGTGGTTGTCGGAGCATTTAGATCAGAGGATTGTTTCTGGTTTCCCTATGTTTTTTTTCTGTTGGACAGACACTTGGCAAGGATCTGCTAAAAATAAAACCATTTTCAGATTGTTTAATAGCTTTCTTAGGATTTTGTGATAGAGAATTTTGGCTATCATACTCATTTTCAGGGACTGTGCTTTCAGTGTCCAGTACTTAGCTAGTTCTTTGTTAATTAGTATATCTATTTCTAAAGCACTTTTGAAATTATATTAATAGATGCATTGCTTCACCAGTTACACAGCTACTAAAACAAATAGCTTTTGTTACAGTTTTGATTAGAATACTGCCTATCAGAATGGGAGATTTAGATAGCTAATTTCAAAAGTCCCGTATGCTCTGAGAGAGGAAGTTGTGGGTTTGGTGGTGTCTCTACATTGCTTCGATAGACAGATTCTTAAAGGCATGTAATTGCAAAACAGGGAAATACCATCCTGTGAAGTTTCAGCTTCACAGCATTAACAGAGTCTAGGCTTGGCAATTCAGGAGGTTCAAAGCCATATACATTGCCAAAAATAAATTTATCTTGAAGTATATTACCAATTATGACAGAATCAGTCATATGGAAACATATTGCCTTTACAACCTGAAACAGCTATTTTGTCCTTTAGTTATAATGTGAGTTCAGAAACAGAAGGCATTTAACTTTCAGAGTGTCCTAAGCAGATGTTGGTGTTATATATGTAACTGGCATATGCTGTTGTTTTCTGGCTTCTTGTTTGCACTTTTTAATGATTTCTTTTTCTATTTTTTTCTGTTTTTTCTGCTGCTCCCATATTTTGAAATTGGAGGATGTTTTGAATTAGTTTAATTTTAACTTTTTTCAGGCAGTGTGAAATGATTGCTTAAACATGTCAGATCTTATCTCTGCTGAGAAAAAAAGTTAACATCATGATTCTTGCAAACAGATCATCACCATGACTGACACTGTTTATTGTACTTCTGTTTTTAGAATAATATATAAATGCTCTATGTGTGACACTGTGTTTACTCTACAACCTTTGCTCTATCGCCACTTTGATCAGCACATTGAAAACCAGAAGGTGTCTGTTTTCAAGTGTCCAGACTGTTCTCTTCTATATGCACAGAAACAGCTTATGATGGATCATATCAAGGTGTGTAGGCATCTTCTCTTGTTTCGTTCTTAGATACCATTTGTCGTGCAATATATGCTGTGAGAAAACACTGTAAAAAGGCACAGAACACCAAGATGACTGCTGAGAGAGATGTTAATAATTCCAAAAGAGTAATCTGTGAATAGTGTTCTCAAATGTTAAAATGTTGTATTTTGTATCATCTTCAGTGTATCTGTGATGTAATCACTAACTCAGTTTTTCTATATGTATGTTGATTTTGGTGTACTAGGAATATCTCAGTGCATTGCATTCAACAGGTCATTTTATCAAAATAGTAATGGGTATAGTGAAGTAACTTAGCCCAATCTCACTGAGTACTGAGCCTTATTTACAGTATTCTGAGTATTATTTCAATTGTTAGGAGTTGAGAATGCCGAGTACATTGTAACATCAAACCTTTGATGTTCAGAACTCACCGGTAGGAACCAGTGTGTTTCTTGAATAGATGCAGAGGTTATTTGTGTGTGTGTTTACATACGAACATGAACACATGCATGCTTTGAAAAAAACTTGAAGTGGATTTTCTCATAAATACCTTTCTAATCGGAGAAGATTACTGTCATCTTTGCAAATCATGTTATTAAGAATCAGCAGTCCCCTGGCTATAATTTGTTAGCTGTGTATTTTAAATATGCTGTGTTACCTTGTTTTATATACGCCAAATCTGTTAGCAGTGCTGAAATTTCTTATGCCTTATTAACATGATCTGGTGCCCAGTAACAGCTGACATAATTTACACCATTGCAAAGTATTGCAGTCCAGAATGGTAGCGCTTAATTCAGTGGGTTTCTCTTGCAGTGACACATAAGACTTAGCAAAATTTGTATACGCCATAGTGGAAAACCAGACATCTTTCTTGCCTGCTAAAACCATCATTTTGCATTTTAGTCTCAACTATGGCACTTGTAACCTTAGAAATCTCTGAAGTTGTATTGAAAACAAGATCACAAGTCTTGAAAAAACAGTTGGTCTTAAAGCCAATCTTAAACTTGAGGAGGAGATAGGGAAGGGCTGACCCAAGACATTCAGAAATACAAGGACTGGGTATTTTCTTTGTTTCTGAACTAGTTCATGTTTACTGTAAGAATCGTCTTACATTTATGCCGAATATCTTAAATGGTCCTCTCATGCAGCAATGCAAAGTCCCATTTTCTATTTCCTTTGATCTGCTTGTATTGCTTCGTTTTTTAACTAAGTAGGCAAAGTCCATATATCACAGTGTATGTCTTATTTACGTAATTAGTTTTTCTTGACTCAGGTATTATTGTAAAAGTATTGTTATATCTGTACGTAACTACTTCTTCAAGACCTGAAAACAACTATTTTAGGAGCATGATCTGACTGTAGTTAGGGCCAGAAGCTATTCTTACATAAATTAGGGTTGCTCAGCATCTCTCATTATAAAGTTACTCTCAATTACTTACAATCTGGGCACTATTTAACTCTTTTGGCTTTAGTATTTGTACTTTCAACGAGTGATTTTCTAGCATGTTTCACTATAAATGATTCAGACATTTTTGAGAATAAAATTAGAGGATTAGAACATACATGTGCAGTAACAGTATTACTGCTTTTGTTCAGAGTTGCTAGTGCTTTTACATTTAGGATGTGTGTATAGTAGTAGGGACAGCAGCAGAAAAGTATAAATTGGACTTCAGTTAAAGGGGGATGAAAAAAACAGTAACAGGGTATAGATAAAAACAGCAAAAGGATGAGGGAGAGGGAGAGGACGAGTGCCAGACAAGGGCAGAGCTCAGCCCAGCTGCACAAAAAGTAATTGTTTGGTATGGCTAGACATAAACCATCAAGGCAGAGAAGACCTGGATGAAAATAGAACAGAAGGGGATAGAAGGAAGCTCAGAAGGAGGTTATTTAAAGCTACAAAAAATAACCTAGAATAATTCCTGCAGATGTGAATGTTTCTTGTTGGCAAAATGTATGTCTCGTTTTCCTATAATGGCTAGCTACAAGGAAATTTCTAACAACCAGTGAGAACAGGTGGTGAAGGTCTGGACTGGAGGTGTAATACTCCCGGTTCTGCTGGTGATAGGTGCTGTGATCACTGTGACTCCATGTTATGCTTTAATGCTTTTTGTTTACTTTCAAATAAGAAATTAAATTTCAAGTATTGTATTTAAAAGACATTTAGAAAGTTGAGAAAGTTTACGTGCTGACAAGTTAAGCTGGGATGGAATCTCCAGCAGTTGCCTGAAAGTGTAGGAACCTCCTTCCTCCCTACCCCGTGCTTCTTTGTTCTTGTCCTGGTGCAGTGAGATACTAAAGGCAACCTCCTCCTTTGCTACACAACTTCAGTTTGTTCTTGGAGCCTCTCAGTTGGTCCTGTCTGCTTTCCTTTTTAATAACATTTTACGTTTTTAAATTACTGGCTTTTCTTTTAAAAATTGTTAAATAGAAGAACATGTTCTACAGATCAGGTTAATATTTGCTGTAGAGCCAGCGGGTAGTCCCAAAAGCCACAGGATTTACAAAAGAACTTCATGCTGAAGTATTATACTGGAGTATCAGATTCGTATTCTTATATTCTCAGAATCAAGAATGTGTTGAATGGTTTTTTTGTTTCTGAGATTACTTGTGTTGTGGTTTCGCCCCAGTCAGCAACCACGCACCACACAGCCCCGGTGCGATGGGGGAGAGAACTGGAAGAGCAAAAGTAAGACGACTTGTGGGTTGAGATAAGAACAGTTTAATAATTGAGATTTAATAATAATAATAATGATGATGATAATGATAATGGTGTAATGAAACAGAAAACAATAAAATTACCAAAGAAGTAAACGAAGACTTTTGATTCAGAGGGTCTTTGCATTTTGTCAATGCAACTGTATACGTCTATGTTAGTTTTGTACTTCTTTTTTCCTCTCTTTTATTGTAGTCTATGCATGGAACTTTGAAAAGTGTTGAGGGGCCACCAAACCTGGGGATAAATCTGCCTCTCAGTACTAAGCCCACAACTCAGAACTCAGCCAGTCACAACAAAGAGGACACAAAATCTGTCAACGGAACAGAAAAGTTGGAGAAGAAATCTCCTTCTCCCATAAAGAAAGCAGAGCCTAAAAAAGTCGCTAATCCTGGCTGGACGTGTTGGGAGTGTGATAGGCTCTTCACTCAGAGAGACGTTTACATCTCTCACATGAGGAAAGAACATGGAAAGGTAAATGAATAATATTCAATTACAACTAAGTGAATTAAACCTGAAATATGAAGTCATTTTTTTCCAAATTCAGTTGTGTTTGTGCAAATAATTCCTTTAAGTTCCATCGTTATTCTTCTTTGTTCTTCATCTATTTCATCTTTCTCTCTTCAGCTGCTTAGTTTTTGTCATTTTCTACGTAGTTCTACTGAGAAAACCCACACGCTCTTACTTAATTGTAGGCTTGTTCATCCAGTACCAAAATTTCTTCAAGATGGAAAGAGTGAAAGATGTTCCAGTATTTCGTCCAAGTCATCTAATCTGATCCAGGTTCTCATTTCTTCCTTTGTGCCTTCTCGGTTCCCTCTCTCTCTTGAAAATTCATTAACTGTTAGACTCAGGGAGTGGAGTCTTGTTTTAATGGTCCAATGAGTGCCAAACAGCATTTCATTTTAAAGGTAGACTCACTCTAAGGTCGAGCCATTGCACTAATCTTACACTTGTAGGTTCAGCCAACAAGTCAGCTCAGTTGAACAAGCTGAATTTTGTATTTAAAGCAGCTAAATTTGAGATAGCTTGCTTAAAATGGATTGAAAGTGAAATATGGGCATGCTGTATTCTCAAGTCCACAGAAAGACAGCTTGATGTCCTTGCTGCGTCCCATAGCTTTTCCACTTAAATGAAATTAAAAAGACTGGCAGGTAGGCAATAGTGAAACTGATCCTCGGATGGACCCTTCCTAGCTGCATTTGAGACAGACTGTAGCAAGCTCCAGCCCAATGCTGACACACAGCAGTCCGTCTGCTGTTCAGTCTTGTCCTTCACTGTGTGCTAGTGAAAGTGGTCTGATTCTTCCCTCAGTTGGGAAGCAGGGAATTAAACTAATGTACTGTGCTAATGTAAGAGCAGAACTGGAAGGGATAACAGACTTATTTTGTCTAAGTGGAGAAGAATCATCCTTCATGAAAATCTGTAGTTTGCAGGATGCTAATACGCTATAATAAATGATAGCACCTTTCCAGAGGTTTCTGTGTCCCTTCAAATTACAGTGTTTATCTCTAAAGCTGTTGTGCAAATTGTTCTGTTTATAAACATTTTATGGAAAAGCTGAAAAGGCCAGACTACTGAGTGTCATCTCTAATTCTGTTATGACAACTTCAAGCAAACAGCACCCAAGCCTGACAGACAGGAGACTATTTCCATGTTTCTCCTTGCCTTCAGTAACTCCCACTCCATTCTTTCAGCCTGCCTGCTGTAGAGTCCTGTAGCTACGTTGCCAGTCCCCTTGGAATGAAACACACAAAACCAAAGGATTATGATTCACAGAACTACGTTTTCTTTTACCTGGTTCTCCTTTTACAGCTTGAGGGCATGAAAAGTAGACAAACAGCTGAGATCATGTGGTCTCCATTTGATTTCTTCAGTTGCTTTAAAAGACCGTTTTTGCATTTCTGCCCATTGAAGTCACCAAGGAACTGTTAATCGCTTCCGTTTCAAGCCTAGCAGGTATATTCCTGACACTTCTGCTAGGTAGTGTCTCTAAAGAAACTCCATAAAATGTGTTACAGTCCCTGTGGCATGCCTATGCACTGAATACTTGTTTCTGATCCTGTAACACTCATACAATCATAGTTTAATTTTCTGTCAAAATCAGTCTCTTTAGCAGCATATAAACTGTTGGTCCACTCTGTTTTGCCTGTTAGTCCAAATATTAACTGATCAATGCTTTCACCAGCAAACAGAAATAAGTTTAAGACCAGATGCATTTTACATTGATGCAGTTCTTAAAAACAAAACAACACAACCTCCCTATGAAACTGTCACTTCAGAGTGAACTAGAGAATGATATCCAGTCTGATCCCATCTACAGCAAAGTGGCAGAAGCCATGTAAAATAAGGTTAGTAACACATTGATAGCGCCTCTAAGTATTAGCTTTAAATATGTATCTTTCTATCTGATGTTTAGTAAGAATGTGCAGTGTTACCTCAAGAACAGTCCTTACTATGAAATACTGGATAATTGTTGCACTCGAATACTGGCCTAAAGGCCTGTTTCATTGCTTACAATTATGTGCTATTTTTTTTCCCTATTCAAGCGGGATAACACAGGAGGCATATATATATTAAAGTGAATAGAGATACAACTCCATGTCTTTCAGAAATGGGTGATAAACACCAGTTGCTACACTCCTTCCAGAAGGCTCAAAATTTTCAGTAATTGTTAGCTTTCAAAATGAATATATTCAAAAACTAAACTTTTATGGATACATTTTATTGTAGAGAGACTAGAAATGAACATAAGGCAGCCAAGTATGCGATATGGGTCTAATAAATAATGCAATTAATGTGTAGTCTGTTTTTCTTAAGAATGATAGGTGTGGGTTAAATGCTCTAAAATGATCTATGCAGAATGTTTATTAAAAACTTTAATTAAGCAGTTCTTGAGCTATTCACAAAGTCCATTGTTGTGTAAGGTATTTGAAGATAATTAGTTTCAAACTTCTAATTGCCGCTTTTGCAGGATCAGAGTGAAAGTCTGGAGCTGTAACCCTTCTTAGCTGATCCCAGGCTGGATTATTCAGAGGTATTCGTAGGAGAGATATTGCCATGTAACCTGTATGGACAGGTTATTGAGTTTCCAGACCTTATTGGGTAATTTCTACACAGACAGACAGACAGACAGGTTCACATTTTCTGTATCCTCTTCCTGAGCTGGTTGAAGGGTAGGAAAATTTGTAGCCACCTTGGTGTGACTCTGCCTGATCTTAAAAGTGCTGTTTTTAAAAAAATAATAAATGTTATTAGCCCAGACAAAGGGTGGTTCTAACAAGTCTGTACAACTCCTGGGTTGAAACTGGGTCGTGTATGTCTGCACTCAGCCAGGTAGACATATGCTGAGCTTCCTAGGACTTGTGTGTGAGTGTGTTTTGATGAAAGGACAGATGTTTTCTAAGCAGGAATTGCTTTACCAATTCTGACTTGCTGTGCATCTCATTGAACATCCTCTTTCTTCCTGTAAAGACAAGATGCTGTACAACAGGCCCTGCTGCACGTAATTACAGAACTAATTTTTTAGGGTTTTTGTTTTGGCTGCCATTGCAGAAACTAATGCGTCCAAAATCCTATTTGGGTCTCTATCTGGAATCTTCCTGAGAAATTTAGAATGAGTGGTGTCATGGGCGGTTACCCCAGGTAGTGCCCCTGGTGCTCTGAGGGGGACTGGGTGCTACTGAGCACAGTCCTCCTGCTTTTCTGACTAAGCGCTTGATGCATCTACACTGTGCAGTGGCCTCGGCAAAGATATGTGGGCTGCCTTGGTTGAGCTTGTGTGTTTGTACAGCATGGTGCCGGGCTGTTTCTTGATAGAAGCCCTAATATGACTTCATATTTTATTTTATTTTATTTTAATTTAATTTATTTTATTTTATTTTATTTATTCTTCCCAGAGCATTGCAGTCATAAGCATACTGAAAAACCATACTGCAAAATGTATTGATTAATGCATTAGCATTGATGAGTATGCACTGCGTGTAAACACCGTCAAGTTTTCACCTTTAACAATTTAAGAGCGAAATATGTTGATTTCCTTTTGTTTTAATTGGCCTTTAAACGTGAAAAGGAAGTCTAGGTTGAACAGTACTGTGCCTCTAACAGCATTATGTTGACTAGCCCCAATAAAATTACCATATCATGTTTCCTAATGGGCTGCTTCACATTTGCATGAACGACCTTTCAAAACTGCTTTTCTTTCCTTCCTCCACACTCCATGTGATTTTGGTCTTGATAGCAAAAGGTCTCTCATCTCACTATAGCAGCTCTTACTCCTTTGGCCGTTCCACACATCACTTTTTTCTGTATACAAACCTTCCACCGTTCACTCCAAACTTCGCAGTAAATGATAATTTTCGGTAATGACATCACTTCTACAGATCTCCCCTGGCTTGCCTGTAGCTGTTCCTGAGCAACGTAGCCAATAGGGAGAGTATGAACATCAATATAAAGTTCAGCACTCAGAGCACAACTATAAGACACATGTTTTTCAGTTCCTTAAGCATTTATGCATGGCTTGGGCTTGTTAGTATTTAGGATTGAGAATTCTTTTCTTTTTTTTTTTTATTATTGATTAACGTTAGGCACCAGAGAATGAGTCATGTCATATTAAAATGTCCGTGTGGATTATTGTGCATCTGCATTGTTTAGCAATTTCTCACTTCCTCAGAAGGTAAGAATAAGTAAGCCAAATCCTTTACATTATTCTATGAAGAAAATCTTTGCTATTGAGTGCTTTGGAACATAGGGACAGATCTTGGGTGGATTCTCCAGAAGAGTCAAGAACAGTCCAGTTTCAAGCATTGATCCAAGCATTTTGCTCAGTTGGAATAGTAGAATTTTTTTTTTCCAGCTTCCCAATAAATGCAGGAAAGAGAATATTATTGATACTATGAAGGAAAACGATGATCACTGCTAGAGCAGGAAAAAGCAATCCAAGGAACGTGATTTTCCTTCTAGATACTTGACTGATTGTCTGAAACTGTCCATTCCTTCACTTGTACCTGACTAGCAGGCATGAGCACTCCCTTAGGCTGGAACACTTGAAATCTGGGTCCACGCAATCCGGAATTCTTTGGGGAGGTTCCAATAAAATCCATTTCTTTTTCAGACCCAGGACACCTTGATTCTGGCAGGAATGATTATACTGAACGATGAGTGTGGGATCCTGGCCCTGACTGGATTTTTGAAAAGTAAACTGGAAAAGTAATCTGGAAAGGTCTTCAATTAGATTTGTTTGGTCAATGTTTGGATTTAATTTCCAAAATGTTGTTTTGATTTCCTTGTTACTGCCAAATTTTTTATTTCCTTGTTACTGCCAAATACTGCAAAAATTACAGATGTGAGCTTGAACGGTCTAGTTACCTGTGAAAGGAAGGAGGAAATCTGATTGGGAATATTTGAATTTTCTTACTGCAGCTACTTGGGTTGATAAGATGTGCCCTTTGGACTGAGTTCTAGGACTGATGGAATTTAAAGGACAGGACCATGTCATTCATTCATTGTTGGGGCTTGTATAGTCCGCAGTTTTTGGAGATGTTATTTCTTCAGATACTAGAGCTTCTGTGGCCATGTTCAGCTGGAATGACACAGATGGAGACCACTCCATCCTTTTCAGCTTGCTTCCTTTTCTTTCTCCTTCCACTGTACTATAACTGTAATATAAACCCCACAGAACTCCCCAAACAGATGTCCCTCAAGCTGGCATCAGACCATACCTCCCATTTCTTCATGACTTTTCTGAGCCCTGTTAGTGTGTCAGTGTCCGTGACATTTTGCTTTGGTCCTTATTATGTGCTCTTCATCCCTCCTTGTAGGTGACTGATAAGCTCTCTCAGTCAGCAGCTGCAGACATAGTTTGGTGATGGGAAGGGAAAGGTTATTTGATAGTGAAAGCAAATCTCTCGCTGTACTGCCTTTACTGATCCAGAAATAATCCACTGATCTTCCTTGCTTCTTTGGTGGAAGAAATTCACTTCATCCACAGTCTGTGACACTGGTTTACAACTGTTGATAGATGTGTGTGTAACTCATGCTGGCCACACTGCTTTGAAAGAGGTCCAGGTCCTCTGACTTCTGCAGTGTTGCTGTAGGAGTGGTGTGTACTTGAAGATGCAGTACCAGGCACTGGTAAGTGATGTTTCTTTCCAATTATTAAAAGTTTGACACATGCACTACTTTTACTGAGCTTTTTTAATTAATGTATTTTTCTTCTTTTTTTAAAGCAAATGAAGAAACATCCGTGTCGACAATGTGACAAATCTTTCAGTTCATCCCATAGTTTATGTCGTCACAATCGTATCAAGCACAAAGGCATTAGGAAGGTTTATACATGCTCGTAAGTTCTACGTCTATTTATTTAGAAACAGAGTATAAACCAACAAAAAAGGTTGTTAGGTGAATTTCTTTTCTTGATTGTATAAAAGTCAGTGTCCCGTTCATTCAAATGAATCAGGTATTTACATACATAGGCAGGCCAAACTACTTAAGCTATCCTGCATGCATAAAACATAGCAGGCTACTGAGAATGCGTGTACATGACGTCTGCTGTCCTTCGGGGGCTTTGGCAAGCAAATCTGAAACTTTACTGAGCTGAGAGTTTTCATGGATGATAATTCTATAGAGGTGAAGTTGGTTTTCAGTAGTCTCTCAACCCACTCTTCTGATCTACAAAAGCCAGTATTTGTAGTATTTTTCTTATACATAAAAGAGTGTGAAATGTCTAAAAATCCTTAGTGATGTTTAAGTGGCTAGAGAGACGATGCATAATTTAATAGAAAAATCTATGTCAATCGGATAAGTTATATAAAACAAGCTTTCTGTTGTATCTCTTCATTCGTAGTTTTGTACGTGGAACCAAGTTTGAAGGTCTGAAAAGGAAGCTGCAAGCAGCAGCCGTTCTCTGTGGCTGAGATCTTACCAGTCCCTTCCCTGCTGTAGTATGATCGCTGCTTTGTTACGGAAAGCACAAGGCCCACAAGGGCCAGTGGTGTAGAAACTTGAGACTGCTGTGCATAGCACAGCATTCCATCACAGTGCTTTATAACCTCTGTCTCCCTGCAGACACAACCCATGCATCAGATTGTTTCTAATGTACCCTTAATTTGTACTTCAACCTACACGAGCTGGCTAGCCTAGACACTAATTCTCTTGGTATATGACAAGTAGCAGGTGCCTGGTTTTTGCATACCCTTTGAGCAGAAAGCTTATTGTGGTTCTCTGTTTTCATTTCAGAATGCCTACAGTACTGTTGTCTTCTCTTTTTTTTTTTTTTTTTTTTTAATCAAGTGAAACAGCATTTAAAAAGTTAAAACCTTACAAGAGCGACTCAGAAAGACGGTATTACAGTTTAACTTCTCCCCTGCAGTTCTTGTTTGGCCATCCCCCCTCCAGACACCTGTGCGATATGTTACAACATTGGAGCTCAGGAGAAATACACTTCCCAAAAGCACATGAGAGGTTTAGCAGTGATGCAGCTGGTTCGGTGTGGGAGAACAAAGCACAATTGTGAAAGACAATTTTATTCTGCTGATTAGTTTGAGATTGGAAAGGGAGCTGAGAAGGAATTACTAGTTCCAAGGAGATAAAGTATTTGGATTTAAATGCAGAATTAAGTGTCATTTGGAGCTAGCATTCATCCTACATGGAAGGTGATTGCTTTCCCTATGAAATTTAAATTAAGGAGAACTTGGGAAAATGTCTAATAGAGCATACAGTTTGATGTTAGCAGAGGTCCAAGAAACAAACTCAGATGCTCCTAGGTTTTATTCTGACTCACACTTTGTACCATTTTGGATATTATCTTCAGAGAACTTCTCATTTGCTCTGAATATCAATTGCTCAAACATTTCTAGTTTTATTTTGTAATTATTTCATTTTCTTTTAATATGTACTTGTGCAATTGATTGGAAAAACATTGTCACTGTGTTTAATAGATTGTACTCTAGTCTGGATTTATTTACTAGTCCTATCTATAGTCTTCAGAATACTACAACTTTTGTTAAGCCTGACATTTGAATCTGTGCATGTCTGCTTTGTGCTGATGTAGGCACTGCCCAGATTCAAGACGTACTTTTACCAAGCGGTTGATGTTGGAAAAACATATTCAGTTGATGCATGGCATTAAAGACCCTGATGTGAAAGAAATGACTGAATCAACCAATATGGAAGAAAGGGAAGTAAAAGAAGACACAAAGGTAATCACTTAGAAGATTAATTCACTCTGGAGTGAATTTTTTGTGCGTATACATTCAGGATCTTTAAATAGATGTAGGTGTTTTGATCCCATAAAAGTCTGATCTTCTGTGAAGTAAAGCCCCAAAAATGTCTCAAAGGTTCCTGCAACAATTCTGTCATGCTTGAACTAGAACATGGTTTTGGAAAGACTTTCTGTTTGGTTTATTAAACTGAATGATGGAGAATGTAACTTACCTCTTAGTGGTTTGCTTTAAGAGCACCTTTCAAATCCTCTGCAACCAAGTCCTCTCATAGCTGTAGAAAAGCTACAGGTTAGGTAGAAGCAATGTGACCTTCTTCCAAATACCCAGCCTTGAGCTTATTTGATATAAATTTTACAGTGAAACTGCTTTCAATCTGATGATTGAAATACAGCAGGATCTCTCGCTGTACTTGGCATTGGTGTGGCCTCACATGGAGTACTGTGTGCAGTTCGGGCCCCACCATTTAATAAGGATGGGAAGGTCCTTGAATGTGTCCAGAGGTGACAGGGCTGGAAGGCATGTCCTGTGAGGAGCGGCTGAGGACTCTGGGTCTGTCTAGTTTGGAGAAAAGGAGGCTGAGGGGCAACCTCATTGCTCTCTGCAGCTTCCTGAGGAGGGGATGTGGAGAGGGAGGTGCTGAGCTCTTCTCCCTGGGATCCAGGGACAGGATGCCTGGGAACCGCTCAAAGCTGTGCCAGGGGAGGTTCAGACTGGACATGAGGAAGCATTTCTTTACCGAGAGGGTGGTCAATCCCTGGAACAGGCTTCCTGGAGAGGTGGTCGATGCCCCAAGCCTGTCAGTGTTCAGGAGGCATTTGGACAATGTCCTTAATAACATGCTTCAACTTTTGGTCAGGCCTGAAGTGGTCAGGCAGCTGGACCAGATGATCCTTGTAGGTCCCTTCCAGCTGAAATATTCTATTCTTCTATTGATGATGAGTCTTAGGAGGAAAGCAAAAATAAGATGACAGCGCTGTCCAAAGACTTGTTACATGCAGAGATTAACAACATTTTTAAAGTGTTTTGGGCTCTATATGATAAAGAATTTCACCTGTGATGGCATGTCCAAAGCTGACAGCAGAGCACAAACATACCTGTTTTTTAAAAATGTACTGTTGTCCTTTACATGACTCTCTTTCAGCCCAACATATTGTCGTCTTATTTAAGTGTTGAAAATATGGCAGCTATATACGTTGTCTTCATAAACATCATGGAGTATATCTGAGCTACATGGGATGCAGAGGATTCTTGAGGAATAGTCATGTCAGAAGAATAACAAGCAGAATATAAAAAATTATCAGTTTAATTAGTTTAAAAAATTGTGCATGTTGATTCATCCTTTGGCAATATGTTAAGTTTGGTTACTAACAATCAGGAGATATCTGTCAAGTCAAATTTCAGGCATGAAATAATGTTAAGTCATTAAAACGGAGTTCCAGAAGGTAGTGCTGAAAAGTTCCTAGACTGATATTCTACATTCTGTACACAACTGAAGTCTCATTGGTGTGTGTACTTGGATGCAGTTACGCTGGCAAGTATTTATTCAAGTTTATATAGTGTATTAGATACTGTAGCTCTATCAGAGCTGACAAAACACATTTTATGTGCAATTTATAGTAAAGAAAACCCCTAGTTTTCCAACATGTACAACATATATTTGCTTGTATTAATTCAAATATTGTATTTTTCAAAGTTGTACTGTAGTCTACCAAGGGAAGGTTTTTGAAGTTTGCAAGTCGCAGATAGTTATGAAAAGAACTGCGTATTTACGCTTACATGATATACCATTTATGGCGTTCTTTAGGTTCCTAGTCCAAAGCGTAAATTGGAAGAACCTGTACTGGAATTCAGGCCTCCACGAGGTGCAATCACTCAGCCATTGAAGAAGCTAAAGATAAATGTTTTTAAAGTTCACAAGTGTGCTGTTTGTGGCTTTACAACAGAAAATCTTCTCCAGTTTCATGAACATATTCCTCAGCATAAATCTGATGGCTCTTCATACCAATGCAGGGAATGTGGACTCTGCTACACATCTCACGTGTCCCTCTCCAGACATCTCTTCATTGTACATAAGCTGAAGGAGCCTCAGCCAGTGTCAAAACAAAATGGGTCTGGGGAGGATAATCAGCAAGAAAATAAACCCAATCATGAGGATGAATCATCTGACAGTACGGCATCAGACAGAAGATGCAAAGTGTGTGCAAAGACTTTTGAAACTGAAGCGGCCTTAAACACTCACATGAGAACACATGGCATGGCCTTCATTAAGTCAAAAAGAATGAGCTCAGCTGAAAAGTGATCGGATTATTTGGGACGCAGAAATGCCTCTCCACATTGGAATACTAATGACATTTTTGCTACAGAAAGTTCAAGGTATAATAGTGTTAACAGTACTGTTCAGGCTGTTGCAATATATTCTGCATAAAAGTGTCCCCTTCACCTCATTGTCTATACCCTCAAAACCATTGAAGCAGTATTTGAGTTGAAAAGAGTTTGTATATATTTAAACTAATAACTTTTATACTCTTTGTTATGTGTTTGTATCAGTATCTAGTGGAAAATTTGGGTTTTTCTGTTTTGTTTCTGTTTTTTTCTAGTAAGTTTCTTTAAAACAGAGTTCTGAATGCTGGGGCAGTTCCTTACGTTCTCTTAAACTGTTTCTTGTTTGAATGCTTCTGAAAGGAAGTTTAGGTAATGGAAGTGCATCAGAAGGCAGTGCTTGGAAGGGAGTGCGGAGGGGAAGCAAGCTAAGGGGAGATTTTAAATTCTAAGAACTTGTGCTTCTAAATGTCTAAGGAAGCTTTTAAACTTTCTCTTAAAAATATATATATTAAAAAAAAAAAAAAAAAAAAAAAAAAAAAAGAAAAAGTACCACTGCATATGTAAAATGCAGTGCTGGTTTTAGGTGGCAACACCGGCACAGGTGCAGAACCCCTAGAATGACAAAGTACTTTCGAAAAGTATAATTGCACAACTCTATGTATCATGAAGTGATTTTTTAGGCCATCAGGTGCTTGTGATCAAAGCTCAAATTGTTACAAAAGGGCTGGGCTGCTCTGGGTTTAACAAATAAGATGTAATTAGAGGAATAGGTTTATACTGATGATGTTTTTTGTCATGTAATTTATTAAACATTATATAGATGCGAGTACACAGCATTATGTATTTTCCTTTATTTCTGGTTATTGAGAGAAAATAGTTAACCCTTGCTACAGGGGTTGGTATTTCCCAGCTCTGTATGCTAATGCCAAATGTTCTGGTGCTCAGTGTTACATACAACCACAACTGTCAAGAAGCTAACACACCAGCCTATGTAAGTATAACTGGGGCTTTCAGCTTTAGCACAGATTGTATGAAGCTAGTTCAGCCATTTCAAACATGTATCTGATATCACTAGTTACGCTTTCACAAAGTACAAAAAGGTACCATACTGTCCCTTTCATATATAGTTCTCTGTGAGAGTTATATTTTTGGTTTGTTTTTGCATTTTATACCTTGTATGTATCCCTAAAAAAAATTTTGTACTTTTTTTTAAAACAAATTCTGTATATATAGATAGCTGCATGATATACAGTAGTAATTGTTTGGTTCCTTAAAAGTCTTGCTGCTGTCAGATGTTACTATACACTATGTCCATTACAACTGTATTAAACACATTTCATATGTAAATAAATGTGGAGCATTTTGCCCCTAAAGATTTGTGAGATTCGGTTATTTATCATTAAATTTTAACAGTTTTAAAAATGGAAGTGTTTGAAAAAATACGGATCCTTCTCAGCCACCTCTGTAAAACTTCTTAATCACTCTGGAAATTGTGTATCGGATACATTAGTTCTGCTTTCTCTCTTCATCCTCATTCTTAATTTGGTTCGTTGGTAAATGCTTGTTATCCCATTTATATTACTCGCATATTGAGTGGTTATGAGGTACTTCTCCATCCTAAAACATACAGCTGGCGTCGCAGGATCTTAGTGTGTGATGTACACTGGCCATCACTGCCCTTTCCATTAAGTGTATACCTCTTTAACACTTGTTTGTTGATGTGCACTGTCAACTGTACAACAAATGAGTTATCACTATGCAGAATGGTGTTTTGTATACAGTGAACAGATAATAAAAGTTAAATTTTCACAGCCATTATTAATACTTTTGTTTATTTTCCCTTTTCACTGTCTCGCACCTGCAAGGGATGCTGTGAACCAGTAACTTAGGTCATGGTTGGTGCTGCCAAGAGGCAAAATGCTAAAAGTTACTGACAAGTCATCTGAAAGCTGTCGGGCATGATGTGAAACCACTCTGTAGTCACAGCCCGCTTCCCAGGTCACATGTGCGCAGTGCGAGGTCCCACACTGCCTTTGCTCCCATGACTGGCACTACGTGTCCGCACGAGAGCTCATTTTGCCGCAGCCATGGAGTGGAGCTCAGCTACTTAGCAGTAGGCTCTATGCAGTTTTAACTGGAAGATCAATTTAACGCTGCTTCTAGTAATCTCTTGAAAAGTTTAAGGGATAGCGGGTCTTGAACTGACCCATAATATCTAGACACTTTTCTGTGTTAGAGCTTATGCACACTTGGGTATGGCAGGAATAGTGTAACTTTTCCTCCAGGTAAATGGTTCCTTTTGAAGGCGGAAATCCACTCAACTAGGTGAAGGGGAGAGGAGCTCTTCTGAGGACAATGGCTCCTTTGCTGCTCAAAACCCCTCAGTGTAAGTTTGTCGTGGTCCTAAGTGTGCTGGTCTCGTCTCCCTGTCCATCCAGCTCTCGGGGGACACGCGTGCTTATCAGACAGAAAAGCAAAAGCAAGTAGTGGCCCCAAATACAGCACAGGCACCTTGGAAGTGTAGTGCCCATTTTTTACTGACTCGGAGGGTGGCTGGTCACCCACCCGCTCTGTATCCGGCTGCTGGTTCAGTGAAGGTTCCACTTTCTCTGCTGGAGGAGAGGCTGAGCAGAGTCTCCCTGCTGAGCAGGGGGTGATGCCACCATCCGTGCTGCAAGGCATGTGTTTCAAAGAGAAGGGATTTCAAGGGACAAGACGGTGCAATATAGCCAGCAAGGATGGCACAGAGAAGGGGCAGTGTAAGAGAAGGTTTCTGTGCATTTGCACGCCAATCGGCCAGCAGCAAGCAGCTAGGCACAGCTACAGCAGACTGGGAACCTGAGGAGAGCTGCTGGAGAGCTACAGTAAAGGGAACAAAAAGAAATGAATCTGTGGCCTCTCCTCCTTTTCCAGCCCAGCTGTTTGGTTGTGCAGGCTGAAAAGGGAGTAGCTATAACCTTAAAAGCACAGACTGGCTTCCAAGGCTTCTGCTGGGGCACAGCCTGGGCAATGATATTCACAGCCGCTGTTCAAATTAAAGCAACTTCAGCTCGGTGTATGTTTGCTGCGAGGTCAGGGTGTTCCCCTCAAGAGCGGGAAGCAAGCCCTAAATTGCAAATCCTCTGGAGAGGCTCCCAAAACCTGTGAAGGACAGGAGTGATAGGAAGGCAAACCTGCTCCACAGCATGCAGCAGGACCCCAGTCAAGGGCAGCTCATTACACCTGGTCCTCTGCAACAAGCAAACCCAAACCACCAGTCCCGCTGCAGCCCGGCGCTGGCACGGAAACCAGACAGGCCTAAGCAGTGAGCAAACAGGGCTGGGAGACCTGGGGAGGCCAACGCTGCTGCAGGGGCCACCCGCTGTCAGGAGCCTCCCAATCCCGCGCACGCCCAAGGTACCGAGCCCCCTTTGCCACTGCAAACACCCCAGGGGCCCTGGAAGACAGGGCACCCTCGGTCTGCGCTGTGTACGTGGAGCTACAAGCCTTCAGGCCTTCCTGACAGGAAGGTGACCTCCTGAAGACCAGGAGATGAACAGCACGTTGTAAAGCAATGTGAGACACCAGTGAAAAGGCAAAAATCTCAGTTTGCATGCCAGGGGGAATTATTTCCTCTTGTAAACTATAAAGAAAATATTTGAACATATTTTTACTTGAGATCTGACATTTGAATTGTTTGCTTTTAATTAATGTTATGGCCCTGACAGTCAATTACAATGACGACATTAATACTTCTCTTTTCTACACCTTCTTTCCTCTGAGGATTTAACAATAATGGATTAAACCTCATAAAACCTCTCCGTGAGGTAGGAAAGGGATCGTTTAGCCTCCACTGTTTTGCAGCCACTCTTTCGGTTGAACACAGAGGTACTTAACATTGCACATCAACTCCAGCAAGCGGATTAGAGCAGAAATACTATTTAAGGCTTCAGGGAGCATCTAGGCAGGCAGAACAAAGCGTTAGTGTCAGGTCTGGGGTTAACGTGGGGCTGCTTCTCTTTATTTACCCTGTACGAAGGCAGGAATTTCTGATCTCCATGGAGGCAGTGCCTGACAGGTATATATGTATATATGTATCTTTGTCCTCCTGTTTTGTGCCTTCCCATTCAATCCCTTCTGCTCTTCAGCAAGGTAGGGAGTTCACAGAGACCTCTTCCCAAGTATCCAGCTACAGAGAAACTGCCTGACCAGGACCACAACCACCCGTTCGGGAGCATAGTGACTTCGACTGGAGCTGCGCTCCTCAGCGCCACAGCCAGTCCCACCTCTCCTGTTCAGATTCAGCTGCCTGAAGCGTGGGCACCCGGTGTGTCCCGACGGCGCCGGGCAGCGCCCGCAGCCAGGCCGAGCGGGCCAGCGGTGGCAGGGCCGGGAAGGCATGCCCGGCTGGAGGGCAACAGACAGTGCCTGCCCTGGCCCAAAGGCAGCCATCAGCGCAGCCCCTGCATGCCAAGGCTTGGGCCCACCTGCCAGCACAGCCTAAATAAAGCTGATTTTTCACCTGCTAATATTGGTTAACACTGGCAGCGCTAAATGGTCAAACGTGCTCCCCCCTCACACCCCTTTAGCCAAGTGAAGTGTGCTTTAGTGTTTAAAAACAAAGCTTTCAAGAGTGGGTGAGCTCTCCTCAGCTGTTGCATTTCACGGTGTACAGACGTTTTGGTGACAGGTTTGTAAGGGCTGGCGGTGGTGTGGCGGGTGCCAGGCACCACGCTGGGGTGGGTGCGTGGTTCACCCGGAGCAGCGGGGCACACGGTCAGTGCCTGGCCACCACACCACCCAGCTCAGGTTCTCCTCAGGGCCGTGCGTGTATGAGGTCTTTGGGAAATAGCACGGAAACAAGTATGTGTGGGGAAAAAAAAACACAAACCACTCAGGAAAGTTTTGAATGCATCTTCATGGGGACACTCACTCACTTATCAGTGGGAAAGTAACAGAAAATGACAGCATGTGAGTTCACAATAGCCCAGCGAGGCAGCATGGAGCCAGCCCTTCGCATTGTGCACAGGGCCGTACTGAGACGCTTTCCAAAATGTTCAATTTGCCATCAACAAAAATGCCCTTGAGAAAGGCTGTGAGACCGGTGGGAAGGAACAATGAGCAAGGGGAAGTGGGACAGCGGGTCAGCCAGAGCCTCCTCATTCCGTGCAATCAACCCCATAGGAAGCAAAACGCTCGCTATGGGAAAAGCAAGCCGGCGCGGCAGGCCCTGGGGCTCGGAGGAGAGGCAAGCGCACCGCATCCCTCCTGCTGAGCCCGGCTGCTGGGCATTCAGACCGACAGAGCCAAGGGGACTCGGCAGACCGGCTGCATGTGGCAGGGGCAGCCAGCTGGCGCTGGGATGGCTGTCCGGTACTGAGAGACAAGTGCCTGGGCCCCACGGTGTGTGCCGTGCCGCTGCGAGCCCTGCCCACCCCTGGGACTCCGCGCCTCATGGTGCCGTGGCGTGGGGATGGTGCACAGAGGGGATGATGTCTGCAAGCAGGCGGTGGTTCCTCTCTCCAGCTGCCTGGCTTGCCCAGCCCGGCTACCTGTGCCCAGAGGGACCAGCCCACGGACAGCGATGGGGAAGGCTGCAGCTCGGAGGAAAGGGCGGTAAGAAGGAACAGGCTGAAGCACAGCTGTGGTGGGTGGTGCAGAAGACACATCATGATATGGCAAGGGGTACCATGCCGCACAACATTCAAAACTAATAAAACACGTATTTTTTAATGCTATCATGCAGTTAAACAGTGGAACTCAATGCCACAGAAAATGATGAATAAGGGTAAGAAATGTATTTACAGGAAATACAAACATTTTGGAAGGATTCCTCCATCTCTTACTTTGGTAGTGTAATACCTGTGCAAGAAACCAGATGACCTCGTGTCTGCCCTGTAAGGCTTCTTTGTTTGTTCACATTGCAAGAACCTGGCATAACGTGATCTTGAGATGGATCGGGTCTGGCAGCAGTTACTGCATGGGCGGTAACTAGTCTACTAATTTCATCCAACTAGTCTAAGGTCAGAGGGCTTCGACTTCCATGCAGGAGGAAACCTGCTCTTCACCCTCACACATACAGTGTCACAAAGTGTAATTTAGCTACAGGGTCTCAAACGAGGTTTGCCTGGGCTGTTGGCACTGTTTTGTCATTCAGCTGAAATAAGACTGGATTTAGCGATAAGAATACAAGGAGAGCAAAGCGCTTCGGTGATAAAGGGTGTGCGCGCCTACATCTTGAAGTGATGATACTTTTATTCAGCGGAGGGTAGTCTTGAATTAATCCCCAGAGGTGTCTGGGTTGAGGGCTGTGCTGTTCATAAACAGTCTGAAAAAGGGAGTCACAAGTCACAAGGTTGCCGATGACACTAAGCTATGCCGGGTGGTAAAAATGAAAAATGATTGCAAAGCACTGCAAAAGGACATCGCAGTTCTGACAAAGGTGAAAAAAACGGCAGAGGAGAGTCAATGTGGAAAAATGTGACATGATTCAGAAGTGAACAAACAGGACTGAGTTTACGTACCAAATGACAGACCCCGAAACAGCCATTTTTAATCAGGAAAGACGACTTAGGGTGGCAATTGCTAGTGCTATGAAGTTGTCAGCCTGGCACATAGTAGCGATTAAAAAAGCAAATGGATTAGTAAGACAGGAATACAAAAACAAATAGACAACACAGTTATACCACTAAATAAATCCAGGAACACCGGCATAGGGAATACCTCGTGCAGCCTGAATTCCCATTCTCGCCGCTCCCATTTGTGCCTCTCCCATGCAGTATGGGTTCTCAGCATGGCATCCACTGTTCCAGCCTAGCATGACACAGGGGTGTCTGCAGCCCCAATCCTTCATGCTCCCACCCTCCCCCGGGATAACAGTACCCATGGGGGCTACGCACCTTGCTGTACCTCTAAACTCAGCTAGAATCATGTCTAATTAAATGAATGCATGTGTGCTGTCCAGCACAGGGCCCCTTTAACGGCTCCCATGTATTTCTGCCTCCTTTGTTTATGGGGCTATTGGGCACGACGCATGCATGTACTGCCCACCCCTGCACGGTGCCCCTTGGTACTTGCCTCCATGGTACCCCCGGTGTTCATGGGGCTGGTCTTGACTTGCTCAGGGAGGTATTTAGCCCTGTCTTGGCCAGCCGGCCTTCGTGCGGTTAGGTACAGCAGAAGTTGAATCTGGCTGACCACAGTCGCTGTACTTCTAGACTTGTCTGGGTCTCTTTTATTTCTGGAGGGCATTTACAGATGCACAACTTGACCTGCCAAAGGCCCAAATGTTCTCAGTTCTTAACCTCTGCGTATCTGTGGGGAATTCAGCACGGCAGGCCTATTTAGTTTTAAAAGGATTTTTATATAACTCTGACCTTTTCATTCTGCTAATATTGCCTTTCTCAGTACACCCAGCATACACACGCAGCTGCCAGGCCAATAATGGCACACAGAAAAACCTATTTTATTTTAAAACCTTTCTCAAATATTAGGGCAGTTCAGGAGTCAATTCTTTGTATTTGAATTTCAGATTATTACTAAAAGGTTATCTGTCTAGGCTCCCCGAAGGACGAAGGGCGAGTAATGGAGTGAAAAGAGAAATAAGTACAGAACATGGCAAACACAGCAGGCACAAGCATACCCGACCTACATCCCTGGGCTTCACATACAAACTGGGTTCTGTAGCGAGGTGGATGCAGAAGGAGCACGAAAGAAGGAGCACTTCTTGTCTCCTCCCTGAGCACTCTTCCCTTTGCAAAAAATTGTATTTTCTCCTCAACAGTGACCGTACAAAAATTGGTTTTAATGTTGTTTCTTTCATAGCTGGAAAAAAGATGGATTTCCTCCCTGGGGGCCACATGGTCCGTCTGAGGGCATCGCAGTGAGACACCCTGCAGTGCGGCTCAGGGGAAACACCGAGGAGAGGACCACGCGGGCTGCCAACAGGACAGGGCGACCTTGTCCTCACAGGACAGCCCTGCACTGCAGAAGATGCCAGGCCATGGCAAGCTCTCCAGCAAGCCGCACAAGGACCGAGCATTCACGGCTGGGCGAAATGCCACTGTGCAAAGTCCTAGCTGGCCCTTTGCCCGGGTTGCCCGCACCCCTGCGTCTCGGCAGGCGGAGGTCACTGTCCACCAGCAGACGCCCCGGGCAGGCTGCGGGTGTGCCTGGGCAAGGCAGGGGCTCAGGAGATGCCCTCCCTGGCGCAGAGGACCGCCATTGAGCAGGGTGGCCCTGCGCCGCCTCGACACGGTGGCTGCAACCTGCCTGTCAGTGCAGTCATTGGGGTCGGCAGCGAGACTGGCAGATCTTGACACATGCGGAGATCCCCATCTCCACTGAAAACATCATCCAAGATGACTGATGCCAGTCAGGGGCAAGAGCAGAGCCGCATGCTGAAGCACCATGCTCTCCTCCATTGCTACAGGGTGTTTTGAAAAGTCCCGGTAAAGCAAGGCATTGGAAATGACCCAAATTCATCTGGAAAATGAACTGGAGGCACTACAGGTTTCTTCTCTGACCCCTTGGTTTCTACTTCGAAGGAAAAAATGTATTTGGAGCAGTAATGTGACTATTAGCAAAATAATCTGAGCATTGTATCCTTCACAGATATGTCCCCTAATGTGATTTGGCAGAAGCCTTTATCCAGTTTGTTTATTTTATATTCTCAAATTCCGCTATTTTGTATTCAATGATTCTAATATGATGGCGGGTATATGGATGCACTGCATCATAAGTATTGCTCTCTCTGAGTCCGTCTACCACTTGGCTAACGTTGCCATAGCTCTGTGTGCCAGATTAATACCGAAGGTCAAGTACAACAATATTTCCTGGTTTAAGTGACTGTCACTTTCTCAGTTAAAATGAGGACCAGTCCCTGATGAATGCGATCAGGCTGTAATTGGAGGAGCTACTGTCTTAAAATATCACTTGGTCATTACATTTACATACTGTTGCTGTTAGCAAAATGAGCAGAGCCTTTTATATGCAGAGAAATGCCGCTTCATCAAGCAGCACCAGCGTTGCTCCGGACGGTTCACCTCACTGAGATGTTTCCCACACATGATGTGCTCCTCTCTTGTAATGTCAAGCACTTTCCAAATGCTCGTAAAACTCAAGGCACAAGCATCAAATAGCAGACTCTACGGCCAGAGGCCAAATTCGTCTCCATTTAACACAGTGACCAGGGGCCAGATCATCTTATATGGTGCTATGATTGAGGCCTTCAAGTGCCATCACATATATAATTTCTTTTTTGTTTTCCTAGGCGGTGTTTTAGCCTCAGTTCTTCAGTGCAGGTTAAGCAAATAGTTAACGAATATCATTATCAGCCTGCTCGGTTGCTGGTGCAACACTGCTGATCTTCCCAGGTTGCAGAAGAGAGAAGAGACCATGGAAAAGTCATAAATAGTTCAAGACACTGAGGTGACAAGAAATTAAAAGCTGCAGATAAACTTTGGGGGAAAAATAAAAATCAGAACTGTTTAGGAATTAAAATGCATTGGGAAGGCACAGAAGCGACACGACCTTTCCTCCGTAGAGAAATGACTGTCAGCCTCTAAGCTTTCCAGCACTTCACAGCTGTGGCTCTCAGAACAGAGTCATACCTCAATCTGGAAGCAGACAGAGTTTTTTAAGGTGTTCCAGCTCTCTCTCCTCATCTTCACCCCTTTCGTTCCACGTTCGCCTCATCTGAGTGACGGCTGAGGGAGCTTTATGAGAGCTCCCAGACCCTTCCAGAAGCAGCTTCACTTAGGCCAGGACGTTGTCTAATGATGTTAGATTCAGCTGTGCCAAAAGTGAACTGACCACAGGCCAAGGAGGCAGTAGCAGAGCTCTTGATTTAACCACAGATCAAGTCCGTCTCCTTGCACCTGTACGGAGTTACTCCTGGGACCTGGGGGAGACAGCAAACACCTCACAGCAGACACACGCACCACATCCCTGTTACAAGGAAGACATCAGCACATCAATGCCTGTGTGCATGGCCAAAAGCACCGAAGAAACATTAACCTTTATTGGTAATGCTTCCTACAAACCCCCAAGACAATCTGTTTTCCTGCTTCACAGGAGATGTGTCAGGTATTAATATCATTATTGTGATTAATAAAGAAGTGGTACTCTGAGCCCGCACTCACATAAATGACTGGTGTTTCGCTCAGCGCTGCTCCGCAGAGGCTCTCCTCATGTCGGACACAGCGGCAGGCACTCTCTGGAGTGGTACCTGCGCGGGTGCCCCGGGCAGATGTGGTCACGTCTCGCCATGAGCCGCAGCCCTGGGGACGGGGCAGAGGCGGCTCCGAGGGCTGGTGGCACAGGCAGAGCTCGGCGTTGCCTTCCCGGCTGAGCCGCAGGGCAGGTGAGCTGCCGCGGGAAAGGTGGGAGCCGGAGGGGGCACAGAAGGGAGGACTGGCACGCCAGTCACTGCTGCTGGAAGGTGGGTGCATAGAGAACTGCTGAAAACTACTGCTGTCCCCAAAATGCCTGCCCTCACCCCCACCCCTACTGCTGCCTGGGCAGCAGCCTGCAGGCACCGGGAGGCAAAGCAGAGGCAAGGCTGGTGGCAGGGACGTTTGGGTCCCACCTTGGCAGTCGCTGCCCTCAGCCCTTCTGAAGGCAGTGCTGACAGGAGGACAGCAACCACTTGCAGGGCAAGAGGAGGCAGCAAGGGGGTCTAAACCCCAAACGTTGCCAGCACCAGAGCCCCAGGGGCGACACCAAGCCAGCGGCAGGAAGGGAAGAGGCAGAAGGCGGCAGCGGTGCCTTTGGCCAGCTCCTGCCGAGTGTTGTGGCTGTCCTGAACGTACCCCAGGTGCTGTGGGTCTGTTCAGACAGCTTACGGAGGAGGAGATGGGTCGTTCCCCACTTAGAAAGGAGAGCAGATCCACAGAAAGATGACAAATCATGGACTTGAAAGATACAAATGAGGCAACTTTAGGAAGAGCTGTGCCAGATGTTTCCAACAGTCTGGTTTTGCTGTGATCACAAGCCCATCAGCCATGACACAGAAGCACGATACCACACTGAAAAAGCGAGTAGCGCACAAGGGACTCAGCATGCAGCCTCCCATAACTCACCTTCCACCCTATAAAGGACTGTATTAGAGCAACACAGGAGCCCTGAAGCTGATGAAAGACCTGCTCTTGACTTAGCATCAGGTCCCCTATACACACCATACTGATTGTAATTTCACCGAGAGGTGACAGGACGGTGGAGTTGGACATTTGGCAGTCACAGCCCAGGTACCGTGCCATGCCTGCTGGAAGTCTCTGTCTCCACTGACCTCTGGATTATGAGACCGTGCAACTGGGCATGTGGGGCCACGTGCTGCGGGGGACAGCTGAAGGGACAGACGGGTTTTGCAGAAGTGTTCTGCAGGAAGCCTACCGGTGCAGACAACAGTATTGCTGCCGGGGGCATCGCTTCTGTACTGTCTCTTGACATAATGCAGCGTTGAAAATCTGATTGTGCCCATGACACCGTGTCTGTGAGCTGATACAAGGCATGACAAGGGGAGAGAACAAAATAAGTGGCAATTAAGCCTGACACTAGGGCAGAGAACCTTTGGGAAGGCGGCTGGGTGAAACATCTCTGAGGCTGGTGACCTTTATGGACACTCCCCACTCACGAAGAATGCAGAGAGCATTTCAGATCATTTCAGATTCAAGCTAAGCTGGTTTTATGCAAAAGCTTTAGCAGTTTTCATAGGAAAAAAGAAACAAAAAATGCCATAAGCCATCTCAGTGTTCTCCTCTCCCCCAGCAAAAAGCAAAACCTAACACATTACACACATTTTTAGTTCACTAAAAGATTGTTCTTGAATAAGGATTAAATATTTCCTTTCGATAGAATTCTTTTAAAACCCTTTTACCTTCCCCTCATTTACTCTTTGGCAGTTTTAAAAATTAAACTTTTTTTTCCACATGGAAAAGCCTAAACAAGCTGTTTCTGATTTTTTTTTTCTATTCTTTGGGGGAAGGGGAAGGAAAAGAGAACATTATTTGCTAAATTCAATTGAATGTTCAGATAGTTTGATCCCTCCCTCTCCTTCCCCTTTTCCCCCAGAAAAAGAAATTATTTTCCCAAATAAACTATTCCCTGAAACAAATCTACTCAGCTGTAATCAGGTTAGCTATCCAGATATCGGGCTGCAGAGCAGACTAAGAATGTTGACTCATACATTTAGAAATACAACCATCCAAAGTGACATTCTAGTCTAAGCCAGAAAGACCCATTAATAACCCCAAACGTGAAGGCCTACATTTCCACAGTGACAGGTCATTCTGAGAGTTTTGCCTCTTGGGTGCCCAATTTTAAGGAACCTTAATGGGATTTCAAAGGCAAGGCATGCGGTATTGCCTGAGACTACTTGGTGTGTGGTCTAACAGAAGCATCTGAAATTACTTCAAAAATCACTTTTAAGAGCACAGGTGTCTACCTGGGGTCGTATTCCACTGTACTGTTTTTCACACACAGGAAAAACAACCCTTCAGCACATCAGTGGATATCGCGCGTGTGAAAATTAACGAGACTGAAGTGTTGAAGATAATGAAGCCACACATAAACCACATGACAGGGAGGAGAGAGGTACCTAAGACTCCCTGCCGGCTGCTGCAGGAGAGCTGTTAGCATTCCTGTCTTTGTCAGAAACGTGATTTCATGCAGAAGGAGGCTACTGAGTCAGGGTTACATTCCCAGCCAGCTGGCTACCCCAGCGCGTGTCGTCAGCTCAGCTTTGTGGCTCAGAGAACGGTATAATGTTCAGAGACTGATTTTTCTGAGAAACTGAAGAGAAGTAGACACTGGGTCTAGTGTGGAGTCGCCTGCAGCTTTGCTCAAGTGTGTACTACTGGGTGAAAACGTGGAGTAACAAGATCTGAAGACAGAGACACCTGGTCCCGCATAGTTCCTCTGACAACAAACTAAAGGTAATGGGAGGAAGTATTAGGAACATGATCCTGCTCATGGACATGGTAAAAGACAATCAAACTGAGGCTGGCCAAGAAGGTGAAGAACAGTGTTGTCTACAGGGTGCACGTGGGCCAGTGTTGCTTCCAAAGCAACGGGTTCAAAGGAGATGTGTTTAGTGAATACCCAAGTTGCCGGTTGACATTCATATTTCGGTCCCTTTTCTCTGAAATAGATCCCTTCTCTGACACATCTTTTCCCTTTCAACGGTATTGCTTGGCAGATACAGGAGAAGCTTTTTCAGAGCAAAGGAGGCTACTTTCCCCTTACTTGCACTCGGATGCAACTACTCATATGGCTTAGTGCTCCAAGTATTAGAAGAATCCAGAAGAAAGTGTGGTATTGGTGTAAGTGGCATCCTGTTGCTTTTGGACAGCACTGTGTGCATTACTGGCTGCTCTAACAGCCTGTTGAGCAACAGGAACGGGAAGCGGAATAGTTCCAAATGGATTTGGAATAAAAGAGTGCTCACTGGGGAAGTCAGTTATTGCATTTCTTCTGTGCTTTACTCTGAGTGGCTGCAAATGGACTTCTGTGGCTTTGTCTATTAACCTACATTTTTCAGCTCGGGTGCAAGGTGCTAGTTATTTGCCCATGGCCAATCTCTTTGAAACCAAAGATCTGTAATTCAAATATTATATATACAGGTAGCACTAATGTCTGGATATTTGCAAAGGTCTGGCAAATCAGCCAGAATGTCAAGAGCTACATTTTTCTGTGTACTAAAAAATTAGCATAATTTTCTAGCTGCAGAGCTCCAAAAGATCTGCTGTACAAATATTGAAGTCAAACATTCAGAGTACGGGAAGATTTCAAAATACATGTAACCTTTAATAATCTAAATCATCCAGATGGTAAAATACAAAGCCACCAACAGAAGCGCGGGTGATTCCTAGCATCTGTGGAAAAGGAAGAAAAGCATGTTCCTAATATGTCTCCCTTGACTCACCATGAACAATGGGTGAGTAAAAGTGTTTTCTGAGCTTTGGTACTCTAACCAATAGCAAATTGACAGGCAAAGATACTAGCAAGGATACTATGGTCTCAGAATTAAGCGTGGGTTTGTGCCTTGGACAAAAGAATGTAGCATGTTTGTGAACAAAAACCTAAGCAGCTTCAATCCTACCGGGTCGCAACACAAAGTTGCCTTCTTGCTTTTCTAAATTCTCCATACACTAACTTTGCTTTCTCCCTCTACTTGTTACAAAATTAGATTTTATCATCTGAACTTCCACTTTTAATTCTCTCCATCAGGAATGACTGCAAGGAACTGTTCTAACACTGACCAGTCTTTGTCATTTACTTTCTCTAAGATACTGCCATTTCCCTGCTAAATGGCTTGTCTTTCAACTCCAGAATTAATGTGTTCCTACTTCACAATAGGCAAGAATAATTTTCTGCCTGTTTTGAGAATTAAAGCACTACCTACAAATAATACTCAGAGATCCTTCTCCTATCACAGCCATTTGCCTTCATTCTGTGTGTTGCAGCATTGCAACTCTAGTCTAGGATGCAAATTCATCCATTTATTGTCAGCCATTCGTTTTGTGACTTCTCAACTACAGCGAGACTGTACAGAGTTACATTTGCAGGAAGATGTAGAAGCACAATAGCATCCTAAGTCTTCCAGTCTCCTTTGCATCAATGAAATCCTGCAACAGCCTCAAAAGTCTTGTGATTTATTCTGGGTTGCAGCAGCCACAAGAGAGCGCAGCAAGGCATCAGCTTGCCCAAAGGCGTATCAGCCATACCTTATTGTACCTGCCCAGTCCATTTTTCATACTGTAGTAGCAATATTTGAGGATTGCAGAGAGTATTTACAGTTGGAGAGCTAGGTCACAATCATGCATCACAGTACTGCACTGCTCAGTTGCTGAACCAGGAAAAACAGTCTGAAACTGTTTATCGGAGGAGATATTGTCAGGCAACCCGAACTACTTTGAACATCACAACCAGTATAAAATAACCTTGCAAACAAGGTTATAAACTTGCTTAGAACTGAATAATAGAAAAGTGTCAAATATTTACTGTTAAATGTAAACATATAATTAAATGCAAAGTACAGTTTAAATCTATTCTACTTTAGTAGGAATTTGGGTGTGGTACACAGTATTTTGGAACAAGAGCTGGTTTGTTCTGTTGGTTTTTTTTTAATTAAGGCAAATATGATACTCCACATTAATGTAATGAATTCTTTTAATAGCTAAAGTGAAACAAACATCTATAACCACAAGAAATAACATAAAGATTTCATTCCAATGGCAAAGTAAATTTAACAAAGACTTAATTGTCAGATTGTTTATAATTGCCTATGAGTTACTGGTCTAAACTCAGTTCTGCTACCCTAGTGTAAATTAGTGGTATATTCAGTGAGGTTTTTAGATTTACTCCAGGTACAATTATTTCTGGTGTAAGTGAGAATTTGGCCTTTTTTTGCCTGAAGGGCAAAATTTTCTGGGAGAGGAATGTAATTAGACAATGGGGAGCTTGTGTGTTATGTATTTTAATCAGTAGTTTTGTGATCATCCTTTCCCAGTTGTATAAATACCAGAAATGCATTTATGGGAGCAGTTAGCCATTGAAAAGCAGGGTTTAGCTAGCAATGAAAAGTTTTACAGGCTCATAAATAGGCATGGGTTCTAAATCATCATCACAGTATGCATCTAACAACAATACAGAAGCAATTGACAGTTTATTCATCATGAAGAGACTCATTTGAAACAGAAGAACATGTGAGACACTCTGGGTTCTTTTAAGAGAATCAGCAATTAGCTACTCTTAGAGGAGCAAATGAAAAATCAAAGACCTGAATGACTACCCTCTTGCGATAACAACTCTTACATTTGTGTCATGGGCAGAAGGTAACCAACAGGTAATTGGACTTTTCCTAAAGCTTCACTGAACTATTACCTTTATCGTTACTTTTCTCTGTCTTATATGGACACCACTGTAAACGCTGCAAAAGGATTCAATTTGTCATAGAAGAAGCATGAAAAATATGCAGCTCCAGATTTTGTGGATAACAGTCACCCACAAGAGACTGTGATTTGTTAGTCTCCCTTATATGATTCTCCTTCCTGACAATTTTGTCTCAGTCACCGTTTTTAATCTTTGTCATTTAAAAAAAAAACCAAACTGGCAAGTAGATTTGTACACAAAGGAGAAAACCTCTGTTTTTTAAAAAATCTAAGTAGCATGGTATGAAAAACCTACTCCAGGGGAACTGCAGAAAACCTTTTGCTGGGCAACAATCTATCAAACATTTCAGTGGGCAGATCCCACTCTTAAAGAATAGATAGCTTTGTTCCACACCTTTTTAATTAAAATCTTAATTACACAAAGAAAATGCAGAAATCTTCTAGCCACCTTTGAGTTTGCTCTTGTGTATTTTCCTTCTCCATGTTTGCCTTAGTAATTACTTCTGAATACTACATCTGCTCAAAGAGGGATAATGACAAATTGTATCACGTATTTTGTTGTGGCTCTAGGGACATATATTAGCCATGTTCTGTGATAATGCTGAAGTTCCTAGTTTTAAAGGACAGCCGTGTGACTCAGCCTGAGCAGGCAAGGCAGCCAGATGTAACGCTGTCTACAGAACCATCAAAACAAGCGTGCTTTGGCTGCAGCGTACTGCCAGAGCTTGGATGGACAAAAGTCATCTGGGTCTTTCAACATATGAGTGTAGGGAGCAGCTGCCATGATGCTGCTGAGGGTTCCTGGTAAGATGGTTGTCCCCATGACCCACAACCAGGGCCTTGTCCAGGCAGGTTTTGAGTATCTCCAAGGTGATTCCACAAACCCTCTGAGCAACCTGCTCCAGTGTTTGACCACCCTCACAGTAAAAAAGGTTTTTCTTATGTTTAAATGGAATTTCCTGTGTTTCAATTTGTGCCCATTGCCTCCCGCCTTGTCTTTGGGTACCAGCAAGAAGAGTCTGGCTCTTTGTTTACTCCGTCCCATCAGGTATTTATATGCATTGGTAAGATCCCGCTGGAGCCTTCTCTTCTCCAGGATGAACAACCTCAGCTCTCTCAGCCTCTCCTCTTACATCAGAATTCCTCACACAATCCTTAATGGGTGCCCTGGGGATACGGTTAATACAGGAAATCAACCTCAATATGATTTTCTCTTTTAAGTATTTAAAGGATATCAGAGAAAACTACCCTGAAATAATGTAAACTTAGAGGAACTCCTGTGTAGTAAGTAAAAGAATACTGCTGTCACTGAAAGAATAATCAGGTGAGAAGATCACGGATCTTGTCAAGATAATGCCTAGCTAGTGTCCTTGGAACTTTCTTTCTGGTGTCCATTTGCCATTTCTGTCCATTCATGATACCATTACATGTTCCTCTGTGATCTAAAGCCAGCTCTGCCACAGTTAGTCACTCTTTTCCAACTGTTTGCTAACAGAAAGTCTTGAGCAACTTCTGGCAAACTGTGGAAATACCTCTCCAGTGCTCCTTCAAACTAATGATTTGCTTCCATTTATCTTAGTAGTATTTCCCTGTGTTCTTTGTTCTCCTGTTGCCATTCCCCGTCTTCAGGAGCTAATCCTGAACTTGGTGAAAACCTCATTTAGTTTGGTTCATTTCATTCCCAGGAAATCAGCAAGCTCTGGGCAATGTACCTATTTGGCTGGTTGCTGCTTCAGATTTATGCAATCATTCCAGAGAACGTCTGGTCAGCCCTTCTGCATGGGAAGTTAACTTCCAACAGATGTTGGTCTGTTTATGGAACCATGCAATGAACTAAATTTGGGAGAAAAATGCACTTGAAAAATACTCCCCTCTTCATGATCCCCATCTTTTTTATCTGGAAGTATTTGTACATGGATTAGCTGAAAATCCAGTTCACTGCGTAGTCATACAGTTTTAAGAGCAAAGCCACAGCAGTGCTATAGTGACAAGTGGCCTACTGATGGGCAAAACTTCATCCCGCATTCCTGCTAAGAGCAACGTCCACAAAATCACCCCCCAACCAAATCCAGCTCCCTTGCCACTTTCTGTAAGGTCACATTTTTTATAAACATTGGTTCCTGCATGATGAAGGACGAAGGGAAGACTGTACTCGATAGCTGCACGCATAAACTGTCCCTGTCCTACCCTGGAGGACCTGAGCTGCTGCCAGCAATTTCCTGACTAGCACAAACTCATTCCTGTCGGTGGCAAGGGCTGAGCTGCTGCCACAAAAAAGTATAGTTTTTTCGAGGACTCTGTGGCTTTCTCTTTGCAGGGCCTGCGTGGTGGCCCCCCAACACACACTGAGGTGGACGTTAGATGCTGAAACCAGATGATCTTGATCCCTCCCACAGCCGGTGGGGCACACTGCTGTTCCCCGGCTCCGAGTGCCTTCTGCGGTACGTCCCTTTCCGGACGCCTGTGCCCGCTCTGACAGCAGGCCCAGGGCCTGCCACCGACCCAGGCCACAGCCTGGCCCGCGCCGCNCCCCGCCCCGTCTCGGCCCGCCAATGAGCTGCGCACACGCAGCGACGGCTCCAGAGAGAGATCGCCGGCAGCTGCCTGAGCCAAAAGATATGGCTCCGGGGGG
>VYZW01012770.1:43670-57671 GCA_013401315.1 Balaeniceps rex
CTCGGGAGGCCGGTGCCGCCGCTTTGTTGCTCCACAGACGAGCCTGGCTCGTTCCGCCGTATCGTGGGGTCTCAGCGCCCACCGAGAGCCCCCACGGACGGCAAATTGGTCGGGCACCTCCAGGGGCAGGAGGCTAGGGACCTCGCCTTCAGGGCCCTTTGCTGCGGTGCATGCTGGGAATTGTAGTTCAGGTGTGCAGAGGCCCGCCGAGTATAAGCGGGGCGGAGGGAGGAGGGAGACTACAACTCCCTGGGAGCACAGGGGCTGCCCGCGCCACCGTTCTCCCGGGCCGGCGGTAGTTGCGGCTGGCGGTCAGCGCTTGGGTTCGGGGCGCGAGCGTCTTCCACCGCGCCCTCGTCTGAGGAGCCGCCCGGCAGGGCGCCCGTAGCTTCCCGCCGCTGGCTGGCTGGCTGCGGCCCTTCCCTGGGGCCCCGCCATGGATCTCTTCGGGGACCTGCGGCGCATGAACAAGCGGCAGGTAGCGGCCGGGGCTTGCAGGTGCCGGCCAGGCGGGGGGCCCCGGGTCAGGATGCGGAGGCCGGTCGGAGGTTCCGGGGCTTCGGAGTCGCCCGGGGCTGGGTCGGGCCGGGGGTCCGGAGCCGTGCGGTCCGCCGTGCCGCGGTGCGCTGGGGCCGGCCGGGCTTTCCACTGGTGCTGTCGGTGGGAGGCCCGTTCCGCCACCGGCTGGGCTGGGACCCGTGAGGAGGGTTTGTGCACAACCGCGCTGGCGTTGTGTCCTTACCTGCGCCCTGGAGCACGAGTCCGGTGTTCAGCGGCAGTCACCGGAACGGCGGGGGCAGTCGCGCTGGCGGGGCGGGAGGCTGCGGCTGCTTGGGGGGGCTGCCAGGTCTCGGGTTTAAAGCTGAGGAGAAACCGTATTTTTACATTCCTGTCCACAATCAGCTTCATTCCGGAGGTACAGCGTGTGGAAGCAAATGGGTATTTTTGAGCTCTTGTAGTTGAAAATAGGTACCTTTATTTTATCCTTATGGAAGGGAGAATGTAACACTGGTGACAAACCTTCTGATTTCTGAGTTCTGAAAGTTCCCTTGTTGGTTGGTTTGGGGTTTTTTTAATATTTATCAATAATTTAAAAAAAAACAAACCAAACTTCAGAGCAGATTTTGGAGTTTGACCAATGCTAAGTTAAGTGGGTCATATACCTGAAAATCCCAGTATATATATTTTCAAACTAGAATGATGGTCTGGAAACTTCTGGTTCCATATTTTACATCAGTGAGCCACATGATAAATGGAGATGGGCAGGGTCATTTTCCATCAGAGTAGCTTCGTATGTTGCCAAGAAAAAAAAAAAAGGGGGATAGCGTGAAAAAATGTATCCACTGCTTTAATGGCTGGTGAAGCAGTAGAATTTTGGGGCAGAAAGTTAGTCAAATCGATAAAAGACTTTCCACATAAGAAATTTCTGCCTGACAATAGCAGGAAATGATCCTTTGTCATCTCTCTTCTACTCCCACAGCTCCTCTGTTTAACCAAAAATAACTCTTCAAAGTACAAAGTCTGCTATTACTGATCTTGTAGTATTTCTTATGTGTGTTTTAATACTCATGAGCTCAGGTAGGAGTCAGGGACGTGTAATCAAAATAGATTCGATCATTTGCCATATAGCTTCCTGTATTTTAGAAGTCTTTGCTAGTGAGTTCACTAGCTTCTAGCACTAACAAATGGGAGTATTGCACAGGCGTAATAAGCCAGGATTGATGCACACAATGGATTAAAACTTTATGCTGCAGTACGGTTTGTATGGTTGGATTGCCAATACAGCAATCTGTTCCATGAGGCTTCTGCTGAAATATGGTTTTAGCTTAGAAGTCCACGTGCCTGGATTGTGATTCAGTGTTGCATATGGGTTGAAATTCTATGTTGTGCTTCTAAATACAACACAGTAACTTTTAAAAACAATGTTCTTGTTCCATATAGCTGTATTACCAAGTCTTAAATTTTGCTATGATAGTATCCTCTGCCCTTATGATATGGAAAGGGCTGATCGTCATTACCGGAAGTGAAAGCCCTATTGTTGTGGTGCTGAGGTAAGTCAATGTAAAGGCTTTTTTGTTCAAGTCCAAATACTGTTTTGTCCTTTATCTCCTCCCCTTCCCCCTAGGATAGATTTGGAGTTTGAAATCTCACCTGCTTTAAAGAAGTATTCAAACACTTATTTTCTTCTAACTCTGTTTTTGGACACTTAGCGAAGGCTGCTTTTGTAATTGCAGCCTGGTTTTCACTGAAGTTTGTAGAAGCAGTAGATGTGTGGTATATAAAGAGCCAGTCCTGCAGGCCCCTGAGTGCTGATCAAATACATGAAGTTAAAACACATGTTCGTGGAAGATGTCAGCAAGGAATGTATGCAGTAAATAACAGTGTTTTAATGAAAATCGTCTGTTCATGTTATTAGTTATGAGATCTGGAATCCTACCTTAAAGGTTGTTACCAAAAGATACTATGGCTGGCTTTGAAAAAAGGCATGGATTTTCTGATCATTAACAGTAATCACTGATGTAAGCATAACTCTTGCTCATGTTAATTAAACCCTTTCTGTGTAGAAGTACTTCCTGTTGTACTGTGAAACATTTTTTGCCTTTTCACTAATGGATTGGTTTTCTTAACCAGAATGGCTCGTTTTGTTCCTTCCTCACAGCTACAATGCTGTTACTTTTCTATACAGCTTCTTTCTTTCTTTCGTTGAGGCAGTAAGAAAGTCTTCTATAGCCTGGCTCAGCTTGGGATGTACTGAGGTTTGGGTTGTGTTAAATGTCTGTGTAGTGTTACTGAATGGGCGAAGCTACAGATTTGAGTTAAAATCTTGAGTTTATCTGTAAGAATTAAATATTCTTTGTTTTCATGTTTCTTCTTTCATTTACCATAATGCTAATAAACTCTCTCTTTCTTTTTGTTTGTAGTGGCAGCATGGAACCAGCTTTTCACAGGGGAGACCTGTTGTTCTTAACAAATTTCCATGATGACCCAATCAGAGCTGGTGAAATAGTTGTTTTTAAAGTTGAAGGCAGAGACATTCCAATAGTTCACAGAGTAATCAAAATACATGAAAAGTAATGCAACTTGGCGTTTTCCTTGTTTCTAAATACAGTTTCCTTCACCGTGACTTTCACTTAACGTTTTAATTTGGTAGTATTTTATGAAAAAGGCAAGTGAGGATATTATCATCTCTAGGGTGTGATCCGCTTTTGTCCCCAGTTCTGTGGTGCACTTCTTGAGGCCCTGACTCCTGTCCCTCAGCGAAGTTGCTCAGGTTCAAGCAGGTAAACCTGTGCCATAGAGGAGTCCAGTAACACAAGCTATACATGTTATTTTTGCCAGCAGTAGCAATATGTGTGGGAGCAAAGTCCACTTCTGTACTGACTGTTGTAGAATTGGGATTTTGGTTATGAGAAATGGCTGCTTCTAAAAGCAAATCTCTGAAAGAAGGTGAAAATTCAGAATCAGAACTATAGATGAAGTCTGACAAGTATGTGATCTTTGCTAACTGAAGTTTTCCAGAAAAGAGATTTGACTCGGAATGAAAGAAGAGATTCTTATTCTTTTTGTGTCTGTTAGTCACAATGCCAACAGCAATTCATGCTGAACAGCAACAGGTGGATTACTTGTTTTTACCTTTATTGCATATCCCTGGCATATACAGTTCCTTCTTAGACAAAGAGGCAGTTCTGTTTCTAATTCTACACAGTGAAAAGCTAACCTGGAGGTGGCAAATGTTGACGTGTTTGCTCCTCAGGAGGTCCTGGCCATGAACTGAAGGTGTCTATCTTTTGAGTAATACCTGTTCTTCAACACATTTTTGAAACAAATATGTATATCCAAGAATTAACTCTTTTTATACCTAATTTGTCTTCATAAAAACTCCTTGTTTCTTGATATCGTTACTTGCAATTAGCAGCTTCTTGAGCAAAATCATTTTGAAGACTGTAAACTTAACTTTATTTAACTGGGAGTGTTGAACTGACGTCTTGCAAGCATTATCTGCACAAATGCCTAATGCTTGAAAGGGAGCAAAACATGGCAGGTTTTCTAACAGCAGTGGTTAAATTATATCATGTTCAAAACGTAGTGTAAGATACTTTGTTCATTTGAAACAGTGGGGAAAGGTGGTGATTTGGGTGTGTTCAGGGTTTTAAACCTCTAGTCCTACAAAAAGGACTGAGCCTCCTCAATGGCCAGGAGAGGTCAGGATGTCAGCTCCAGCTCTGAGGGAGCAGCCTGGCTCTTCCGAGCTCTGCAGGCATTCATCTGGGGGGGGAAGCATGCCACCTACTGAAGCATTTCTATCGCTTGGATTTCTCCATACAATCCCCTAAAAGCCCCACATAATGTTTTGTCCACCTGATGTTACTTAAAGACTGGTTATGTGTGGTTTTTTTATTTGCCACATTAATAAATATCAAACCTAAGGGAGGTTTTGCCTGGAACTCACTATATTGTTTAACGATTAATGAGCGACCTAAAGCTGTATTGCGGTGTTAGTGACAAAATACGGAATTTGATGCAGATTTGCAGCAACTTTAGAGGCTCTTCAGTATTTATTTCCATCAAAAGGAGGACAAAGCTTTATTTTGACATAAATATGATTACTAAGAGTTAAACAAGTGTATAGAACTTTGAAGAAAATTGCCTAAAGCATTGTATTATTATACTACTTTCTTTCCTAAGGGAAGATTTTTTTTTTTTAGGGTCCACCTCATCTGAAATTTGCAATTCAAATTTAATTAAATTCATTCTGTAATGTGTGAAGACTTCACAGGATCTTATTCCACAATTTGTCAAAAAACCCAAAACAAACAACCCCCCCAAAAAAAACCCTCTTAGTAGGGTATTATTCAGTATTTCAGAGTTAAATTTCTGTTCTGTTGAAAATGCAGAGGGTTGGGTTTTTTTTTTCCCAGATAGGCACATGCTGGTTTTGTTGAGGAAGTTTAGTGCCTGCTCTGGATGGACAATATCACTTGCATGTTCATTGTGTAATTGCTTACATCAAATTACAATCTAGGAGTGTTCTAAAAAACATTTCTTGTTAAAATCTATTGACTCTGTCAGTAAAGTCTGTAATGTTAATGATTTAACGGTGTTTGTTAAATAAGCAGGACTGGAAGTAAACATTGTTATCTAATCTTGTAGTACTTTTCATCTTCATTGTGCTTTGTAAATGTTAATTGAGGTTTTTAAATTAAGCGGTATTTAGTTTATCACCTCGTTGCCTTCTAGAGAAAATGGGAACATCAAATTTCTGACTAAAGGTGATAATAATGAAGTTGATGATAGAGGCTTGTACAAAGAAGGTCAGAACTGGTTAGAGAAGAAAGATGTTGTTGGAAGAGCAAGAGGGTAAGTAATGCAAAATGTCTATGTTCTTTGTAACTAAAATAGAAAATTTAGAGTTTAAATCAGTACTGCTGTTGGTACAAACTAGATCTGGTATGGTATTTTTTTAATTTCTTAAATAAAATAGTAATTCAAAAAACTACTTTACCTGGAAAAGTTGCTTTCTGTTGCTTTCTTCACTGATGTGGAGAGTGGAAATTAATTTTTTGAAAAAATGGCATTTTTAACAAATAATTCACCAGTAAATACAAAATTAACCAACTTATCCTTGTAGTTGCTAGAAATTACTAGGAAATTATTTCCACATTCCACAGGAATTTTATGCAAGGTTTGAGCTTTTGACATTGTCCCCTATTATGCAGCAAGATGAAGCATGGGAGGAGAGGGAAATCTGAGAGATCTTGCTCCCAAATTTTCATTAAGTACATTTTGTCTTTAAAGCTCTTGCTGTTTATCTGATTTTTTTTTTTTCCTCTGAAATCCATTATCTAAAATACTCAAGACTGAGTAACATTGAAACATTTCCGTGTAATATTTGAGGGTTAATTTTACATTCATCTGTTTTGTCAACTACAGATTTTTGCCTTATGTTGGTATGGTAACTATAATAATGAATGACTATCCAAAATTTAAGGTATGTATACAGACATTTTGCATACTTGAATCTAAAACTATAAAATAGCAAGTAAAGGTAGTAAGAATCTTGCATATAAGAATACATGTTAATAAATTTGTTTCTGTGGTTTGGTACCTAATGTAAAACGAGCTGTGTTTTCTTGCTTATTTTAGCTTGTCTGTTATCCAGTAGAACTTAGTATTTGTAATCATTTGAAAACATTTAATTTATAGGAATGTCATAAGTTAAGTGTATACAGTTGTGATGCCTATTTATAATGAATGTGATCACTTAAAATATGCCCATAATTCTATAGGAACACAACTCTATAAGTGTGTACTCATCTAGAAGGTGTAATGTTGGAGAGGGCATACTTTGAACAATTTGTAATTTCAGGGCTTCTGTGAAGAGAAATTATAATCAGTCTTTATTTTCTTTTGCAGTATGCTCTTCTGGCAGTAATGGGAGCATATGTACTGCTGAAACGTGAATCCTAAAAAAAAAAAAAAAGTCACTTTTCCAAGAACAAAATACAAAGTTAAATATGCGGGGGGAAAAACCTAATATATTTCAGATGTTTTCATTTCTGTATACAGTTACAAAACTGCAAGCTTTTGTCTTGTCTAAATAAACTGTACAACTAATGAGTAAAGCTTTTGGTTGTTGGTTAATTATGTAATGGCATATTTACTATCTTAAATAGATGCTGCTTTCAGTTAGCCTTTTTCTTGGTTGGAAGACACTGACTGTCATGTGCTAGAGCAGCTTATGGCACTCCTTGACATGCTGTGTTGTTAATTCTTAAGTGGTGCTGCATCTGAACCCACTTTCTCCCTACTGTTCACTTTTTTTTTTGCTTGATTATTTTTAATCTCTGTCAGTGTGCTCTCTTTTCACGATCATACAAATTATTTGTATCGGTACTTGTTAAGGACACAGCGTATGTGTTGGAACAGGTAGTGAGTTGTTAGATTTTAGTCAGATTTACACATAAAGAAAGTTTTCTAGATATGGCTGACAAAAATAGACAAGAAAGGATCTTTCATTCTGATTAAGAACTGAGAAATAGAAACTTGGAGCTTTTTCCCTGAATTTGAAACTTGCTCCTTTGTGGTGTAGGGACAAAAAACCCTAATGGCCTGATTTTGAGGGGCATGATTTTTAGGGACTATGTATGTTTCTAGAATTCAGGCTGTTAACCGTTCTGCCTTTATGCTCCTAGCTATAAAACAAACCTAACAAAAAGATTTTAAGGGGCTTTATTAACACTTATAAATTACTCAATGAATAGGACAGTAGTGTACTTAAGTGATACTAGCAATAGGGGTAAGACATAACTCTATTCCAGTTTTGAGAATGTATTGTTCTCTTCTATCATATGATACCTGAATAGTGTTAAACATAGAATTTATTTTTCTTTTTAAAACTTACCTGATAACTGTCTTATATGAAATTCTGGATTTTTCTCTTCTTGGCTTCAAATGTCAATGTTGTACCTTCAACAAAGCAGAACTTGTTTTCCTCTCTTGCTTTGTTTTTGTAGCTTTGATAAGGAACAGCATGATGCTTTTTTCCTATGGAGTTTTGTTTCTTCTGTAATCCCTTACCTCTACAAAAATATACTATTATACAATAATGGTACCTCTTCTGTTGTAACTGCTAGTGCTGAAAGGCAGACAACTGCTGAATTTTTCCAAGTAATATTACTTCTTTTGTGTCCTACTAAGCAGTTTTCATGACAAACTGCTATTATAAACATGACTTATTTTGTGTCAAAAGGTGTAGAAATAAAATTGGGTATAATAAATGGCATGTCAGAATAATTTAGGTATCCTTAATGCAGTCTTCCCAGAACTGTACCATCACAGTTAAGAAAAAATAATGTAATTTTTGGAGACAGTGTATGTGTAGTAAGATTTCCCCCCCCCCCAGTATTGCTGAAATCAGAATTTATTCTTATCCACCTACCCCAATGCAGTCACAGTCAGCTCTAACTTTGAGAGTGGGGTTTTGGACGTAACCCAAATGACAAATTCGACACATTATTATGGAAATTTATTCTTGTGTTGAGGAAACGTGAATTATTAAAGTGACACAATGATAACATCTAAATATGTGGGTTGATGCTCAGAAAAAAAGGTTGTATTTCTTGGGTATTATATTCTGTGTCTTGTTTCAACTCTTCTTGATAAATCTTAACCTGCAGAATTGACTTGCACAATGGAGTAAAATATGGTTGTCAGTGTTGCCATTTAATGAAATGTTGGGTGACAGTGCGGGCCCAGTGTGTCTTCCTGGTTGAGCTGGATGCCTTGAGATCTGCTGATTGCATCCACCAAAGTAACTTCGGTCAGCCACATACAATAACTTGTTCAACCATATAGGTAATCTACTTTCTCTTTTGTAATAAACAATAGCTTCTTTTTCAGCTAGTAGGACCAGATGCTGTAATGATAAATCTTATATAAATATGAAAAGTTCCTGCCTGCATGGGAAAGGTGTAAAGAAGATGGAGCCAGGCTCTTTTCAGTGGTGCTCGGTGACAAGGCAAGAGGCAAGTCCATCTGAACATTAAAAAAAAAAAAAAATATACTGTGCAGGTGGTTGAATGCTAAAACAGGCTAAAAACACTAAAACATTGTACAGCTATTTTTATGGAGGTTAAAGACTTTTTTTGCCTATTTAGGAATCATAATCGTTTCTAAAAAAATTCTCATAGTATTTCAGTTGATCACTAGCAAGCTTATCTTTTCTATGAAGAAAAACATTAGTTTGCTAACTGGTGGCTACTTTGTTCAGGTCTGTTTGGTTGGCTGCCTGTGAATGCTTAGAGATTACTCGCGACCAGCTGGATTGGGTTGCTTTTGATTCTGTTCTTGACTTTGATTCCCATAATTGTCTGAGCTACCTTAATCCAACCATTTCCATTTCTGATGATCTAGTTAGATAGTGCTGCTTATTAATTTCATTGGAGTAGAAGTCAGGGAGGGAAGGAGTGCCAAAAGTTTTGCCCAGAATCTAAATTTCTGATACAAACCCCTTTTTTTTCCTGCTAGATAACAGCACAGAATCTTTTAGTTCTTAGGCTGATAAGCGATGATAAATGAGCTTCGATGGTGAAATGCATATCAGGAGAATGTTTTCTTTCTGCTGTGAGAAAATTGCACTGTATGATGCTTGAATGATTTAACATCTGCTAAATATTATTAGTGTTTACAGCAGAGAGAACGCAGTTTGATGTTTGTTCTATTTTGTAACTGAATGTTACCAGCTTTTTCTGCTAGTCTTGTTGAGAATGAGTTTGAAGGTGGCTTTGCGTGTTGCAGCTGAACTTAATCTATCAGCTCTGAATGCTGAGATCAGATGATCCTCCTGCTGCAGACAACATAGTCATATCTCTTTTTGTGTAAGCCCTCATGTTCAGTGGAGCCAGTGCAACATGTGAACCCAGGAGGAAGTTAGTAGTTCTCTGCTGGGTTTGTGAGTTGAGCGGGCTCAGCAAAGCACACAGGGGGAAGAAAAAAAACAAGAGCATGATAGAGGCAAAGGAGGAGGAACAGTGAGCCGTTAGATTTTTCCCAACTTTAAAATTTAAGAAGGATGTGAAGGTACTTGAATGCATCCAGAGGAGGGCAACAAAGCTGGTGACAGGGCTGAAGGCATGTCCTGTGAGGAGCGGCTGAGGACTCTGGGTCTGTCTAGTTTGGAGAAAAGGAGGCTGAGGGGCAACCTCATTGCTCTCTGCAGCTTCCTGAGGAGGGGATGTGGAGAGGGAGGTGCTGAGCTCTTCTCCCTAGGATCCAGGGACAGGATGCCTGGGAGTGTCTCAAAGCTGTGCCAGGGGAGGTTCAGACTGGACATGAGGAAGCATTTCTTTACCGAGAGGGTGATCAATCCCTGGAACAGGCTTCCTGGAGAGGTGGTCGATGTCCCAAGCCTGTCAGTGTTCAGGAGGCATTTGGACAATGTCCTTAATAACATGCTTCAACTTTTGGTCAGGCCTGAAGTGGTCAGGCAGTGGGACTAGATGATCGTTGTAGGTCCCTTCCAGCTGAAATATTCTTCCATCTATTCTGTCCCATTCATCTGTTTATCACCTCTAAAATAATCTGCAGCAAGGGCACAAGCCAGCCCCAAATTAAACAACGTATGTTGCTGCTCCTTGTGCTTCAAGCAGAATTTTACATACACTCTTCGGAGGTAAGGGACAAACTGTGCTTGTGCATATGTTTTGGCAGGTTATAGAGGGGGCTGACTAATAAAAGAGTGTGTTAAATCCTATGTATTTGGTGCACCGAGGTGCTTTCCCTTTTCACAAATACAACTTCTTTTTCCAATTGCCTGCTCTGCTTCTAGGCTGCAGCTTCCCTTTGAAGTCAGGACAGATCAAGGATATAATTGGCGGATCTACTGACTTATTAACTGGAGGCAGAGTGCTCCATTGATCCTTGAAGCTGCGGTAACTGGTTCACCTCAGCTCACATGCTGCTTAGACATCAATACTCCCTGGGAAGAATGGCTAGCTTGGCTGTTGGTGTGAAATACTGTGCATTGTGTCACTGGAGAAAAGAAAAGAGCAAATGCCTCCATCCTAGCAAGGCCTCCAGGCGATATTTTTTTTTTTTTTTTTTTTTTTTTGGAGGAAGATCAAGATGCTACACGCACAGGCAGTATGTTTTTAACTTTTACGTGAGTAGTTGGGAGTGGAAGCTCAGACTTTGACTGAAGCTGTCTTTTTTTTTTTTTTTTTTTTTTTTTTTTTTTTTTCCCGGTTAGCTGCCTTTTCACAGCTCGGCTAAAAACTGCCCCGGTGCACACAGGGCTGTGCAGGCTGCTGCACGTGCAGAAGGGGGCCACAGGCACCATGGGGACCCCTGGGCCAGGGCCATGAACGAGGGCTGGGCACCATCGCAGACCCTTGGTGTGAGGGCAGGGGCTGGTCCCCATGGCCATGAACACTACTGTGCTCGCAGGAAAGGGCTGAGCGGGAGATTGGCTTTGTTCGATCTCCTACACTTCTCTCTTATCAGCACTTTGGTGTGTGATGTTGGGGTCACAAAGGCTGGGGGTGTGCGGGGCAGCCTCAGCACTGTTTGCTGGGTGCCCGTCTGCTCCTCGCAGCCCTTCTGGCGGGGCAGCACTGGAGGCGTCCGAGTCCTGGCTGCCAGACATTCAGGTTGAACTGCTGCCTGCGTTGGTAGAGATAAAATGAGTACATGGAGTAACTGGGGAGAGAACTCTAGTTTCAGCCTTGTTAGCAAGTCATTTCTCTCTGTGTTTAATCAAGATAGTGAGCAACAGTGGTGAAAAGGACATTTTCCTCTACGTGCATGGATTTTATCAGTGTTTCTTTGAACATCTTAGGGGCCAAAAGCAAACAAAACGTAAGCCACCCACATGACAAAAATTCAATATGTTTCTCTGCTACACAGCTTGGCTTAAATGAGTATATTCCATCTCTTCTGTCATCATTTATGCTTTTGTATATAGAACCAACTCTGCTTCTTTATCATTTGTGTGTGAATATGCTATCAGCAGAAACTATATATACATATGCTATATATAGTCTGTATCTGTATTGTAGGTATATGGAAATCTGGCGTGGACATGATCACCACCTGAATTTGAAGCTGTTTGAAATATGAACCTCTGCCTGGATTTGAATTTTACAAATAAAGCAGCTGTGGACAAAGCTTTGTTTCTTTTGCCATCACTTTAGGACATCAGTTTCTAGTGCTGATGACCACCTTTGCTAGAACTAAACCAAAAGGTGTATGTGAAAAACCTGACTGCAAGAAGGCCTGGGCATCGGGGAGCACCCAGCCCTCTGCGAGCCCCCCGGGGCGTAGGGGCTGCATTTCCAGTGCGTGCTGGGGTGCAAGTGAGGAGGAGGTGGAGAAGGAGAGGAGGCCACCTGGGGTTTTTGCTGTTCTCTGGGAAGGACACGCAGTGTGGCTCTGCCCCAGGGATGCCTGAAGCCTCGGCTCACCTTCCCAGCCAGCTCAGTGCTCCGGTGGTTGCAGCGCAGCCGGGGCTGTGTTGGGGACCTGACAGGGGCTCGGGGCTGGCCACAGCCTCCCCCTGCTTCCAAGGGACAGTGACCTTTCTGCCAGCTGCTTGATGCGGTGCTGTTTTCCTGCTTTGCTTCTTGTGACAGGATTCTGGGGCCACATTACGGTTTGCTAGTGCCTGTCCTTTCTGTCACCTGCACTTGTCCTGCTGTTGGTCTGTCGCATCTAGGCTTGTGTCATGCAAGTTCCTCAGCTCTATTTTCTCCAACACATATGGTGTTTATAAATCCAGCATCAGCAGCTATATGTGGAAGAAAGTTGACATTTGGGAAACAAAACTTGTAGTTTTAAATTTCCTCAGTGCTTATTTTCCATAGATTTAGTTGCAAACTAACAAATTGGCAGAACAGTCACCTGCTGGTTGCTGCACCATCCCAGCACCCAGTTCGTGTGGAAATCCTGCTGAAATGGCTCAGGCCATCCCGGGAACAGTCCCCCTTACCATGAACCCCATGCTTAACCTGCTCCCTGAGACCTTCCCTACATGAGGGCTTTTTGGCAGAAACCGTGGCTTACCAGAGCCCTTCACGCCACTGCCTCGTGTTTCCAGATAAACACATGGCAAAATTTGAAGCCACCGCAGAATCTGGTTTTGCCCTCTGAGGTGAAAGAAGGCACAGCGCAGAGCACTGGTCTGACCGCCGTGAAACAAACCTATTTCATGACAGCGACTGTTCTGATCCACGTGCGTGTCCAGGCCTGAGCATCCTAACACTGAGCACAGCCCAGAAGTCCGTGTTTCATAGCAGGGGTGTAAGTGAGAAAAAAAAAATCATGAAATGCAACTAGAATAACTGCATCTGATCTGGCTGCTTGGGATGCATCTGTTATACCTCATTTCTCCAAATGCTGAAACGTAGAAGATACCATTCTCCGCAATGGCAATTTGCCAAATTGACTCTGATTGCCTCTGAAAGAGTGATCGATGCAAGCAAATAGTTCTACGTTGCTCTTGCCTCGCAAGCGCATTACTCGCCTGAGCAGCAGCAGCAGAGTCCCGGTCACCCTTTGGGGTGCACACGGCCGAAGCGGTGCCTGGCAGAGGCTGCTCCAGCCACCAGCCCCAGCCAGCACTGCATTTCTACAGGCTCTGGAGCCACAGAATGGTGCTGTGCCTGGGCCCAGACACGCAGCCCTGCCTGTGTCTCTGAGGACAGGCAGCCCCGGCTGCTGTTCACAGCAGGCTCCCGGGAGGAACAGCAGCAGGAGTGGTCCTGCAGTAGGAGCTGCTGCTACCCGACCTGGAGGGGCTGTGGTGATCCTCCTACCCCAGGTGAGGAGCAGCCCCCGCCACCCCGCCACACCGCACTCCCACAAAAGCCTGACAGAGCCCACTTCCAATGGCCACTCAAAACTGGAGGAAAAGAAAGGGAGAAAGTGTAAGTATTGCACATAGCTGTGTCAACCCTCCTCCAACCTTCCCGGAAGCCACGAGTGTTCGCACCCCTGGCCCAAGCCTGGGTTGTGTTGTCTGATGGGCTGAGCGAGCCCAAGGCATGCTCTGTGCACCAGGGCGCTGAAGATACGGACGTGAACCGGCAATATGTGCTTGCAGCCCAGAAAGCCCACTGTGTCCTGGGCTGCATCCCCAGCAGCGTGGCCAGCAGGTCGAGGGAGGGGATTCTCCTCCTCTACTCTGCTCTGGCGAGAACCCACCTGGAGCCCTGCGTCCAGCTCTGGGGCCCTCAGTGCAACAAAGACGCGGACCTGTTGGAGTGGGTCCAGAGGAGGCCACAAAAATGATCCAAAAGCTGCAACACCCCTTCTATGGAGAAAGGCTGAGAGAGTTGGGGTTGTTCAGCCTGGAGAAGAGACAGCTCCAGGGAGGCCTTCTTGCAGCCTTCCAGTTTATAAAGAGGGCTTATAATAAAGACAGAGAGACTTTTTACCAAGGCCTGTAGTAACAGGATGAGGGGCAAGAGTTTTAAACCAAAAGAGGTTTAGATTGCACATAAGGAA